>BRDA01081921.1:0-17302 GCA_036984385.1 Crenuchus spilurus | reverse complement strand
GGACAAAAATCCGGCGGAAGAAGAAGAAGAAGAAGAAGAAGAAGAAGAAGAAGAATAGATGAAAAACGAATAACAGTATATTGTTAATAACAGTATATAATGAAAGGAAAATTGCCTATTTATATAACATTGATCAAATAAAGTGCTATATTTAATGTGAATAACAAGCCATTTTGGCACAAATGTGTAATATAAAATATTAAAAATAATCAAATATTGACCTTCAGGACAATTTTTAAATTGAAACAGAAGGTGTATTTGAAAAGACTACTATAACACTGTAATTTTCAGGCAGTGTTAGCACCTTGTTCTGTTCAGGCAGTTTAAGAATTAGGTCTGGCCTCAGTGTTACGAATCTGATGAGATTGGTGGTGTCAGTTTTGCACCAGCACTTTGTGCCCCATCCCCCGAGAACCAGCCCTCCGCCTGTCTGGTGAGGGCGTGGAAATGGGGAATGAACAATACTCTGAGGCGGTAAGCATGCTCTCTTTAGCTATTCACATGAACATGGAGCAGCTAAAAAATAATCAGAAGACTCTGTGCTATATTACACACAGCTCTGTGTCTGGTCAGTGGAACAGGTTTCATTTTTTGTTACAAGAGAGACACAGCATACCGCATAACTGAGCACTACACTATCCAATGCCACTTTGATGTCAATTGATTCAAAGGCATTCATGTACTTCATTTGTGTTTATAAGTTAATGCAACAAACTAATCTCATATTTGATACGCATTTCATGTAAAGTTACATACTTCGAGCTTTTTGTTCTAATTTTGGTAAACCTCTCACTAAAGCTTATCAAAAAATGGAAGCACGAAGTGCTCTAAAATTTCCTGATAGATGCTGTGTTGACTTTGGACTAAATACATTGGAACAACATCAACATGACACCTCAAAGCATCACAGACTGCAGAAACTGCACACTGGACTTCAGACACTTGGATTGTGTGTCTCTCCACTCTTCCTTCAGACTCTAGCAGCTGATTTACTAATGAAACACGAAAGTGACTTTCATCTGAAAAGAGGACTTTGTACTGACTAACAGTCCAGTTCTGGTTCTGCTCAGTCCAAGTAAGACTCTTCTGAAGTTGTCTCTCGTCAGCCTGGTTCTAATAATTTTAGGTTCTTGATTTACCATAATGGATAAGCCATACTGATCAACATTAATACTAAGTAGCTCTAAAAAGGCCATAAACACAGCTCGAGCTCAAATAAACCAACATTACTGACCACTGTCCTCTAAAGCTTTAAAGGTGCTATATTATACCCCTTTAACTAAAAGTTAACAAGTTGCCTGAGGGGGTTTGTAATTAGATATGCCTGTTTGTTGTGTTTTTTTTTTTAGACCTATTTGATGAACAACAGGATTTCAGTAGGCAGGTTATATGTACATGAGGCACTATTCCTAACACTATATCACTAACCAGTAATCCACTCTGAGCAAAGATAAAACAATAACTCTTCTTTCATCTGAAAAACTAACCCATGAAGCAGAAGATAGCTTATTTACCAGTGTCTTACATTCAGGTGCTACTGACAAATTTATTCCAACCTTGTCTCATTTAAGGTGGAGCAGAGAATTAAAATACACATGCTTCTTTATACCACTGCTGCCTTATTTAAAGTGGAAAGGAAAGATGAAATAAGACACTGATGAATAAGAAATTAACTTCAGCGTCATACTCAAAGCCACAACTAAACTTACACAGACAGTTGTTAGAGGTACACATCCAGTCTATGAAAACAACCTCACTGCAACATAATCAAAATAGCACAACAGTAGCATAATATGGCCAAAGCAAAGAACACAGCAGCACTTTCACTCACAGAAGCTGAGGTTTTAAAATGTTTTTGCCAGAATAACACATGATCCATTCTCTTGCTTTCTGACACTGGGCAGTTTTGTATGTTTCTCTGTATGTAAATATAAATATGTGTAAATATAAAATTATGTTACGTTAGTGGGGGCATAATTAGGTCCCCTTATTGTACAATTAGGGGAACACAGTCCTGAACCACTTGTTGAATGTCATGTATTCGGACCCAGGCAGCCCACATAAAACTGTCTGGGTTTTAATTTGTACACACTTTGTGGGTTGGTAGGCATCCCAGGAACCCAAACATAGGTGTAAAAACACTGAAAAAGTAACTCTCCACAATATGATCAGCTCACATTTCAGTTAATTTTGCTTTATTTTATTTTCATGTGTTACCTCAACATAATAACTGATGAAAATTCACATTCTAATGTAAATAACTGCAGTTATTTAAAAATAATCTGGATTATCAAAAAAACGTGATCAGGACATTATGTAATAATTGTGACAACACTACACATTTCTAGAGAGATTGCCATTCTTCAGCTGCAGGTTGTATTACTCTGCCTCTCAGATTTATATCAGATCATACTTATTTTATTTCTTCTTTTGAAGCTCTTACATGATATTGATGAGCTTTGGGTCATTATGCTGGAACATTCCTCTTCTGCCAAGCTTCTGGAGTCTTCATTTTGGTGTATCCACAAGCATCTATAAAAGTTGTCTTCTCAAAACATTTTTCCAGTCAGGCAGTCCCATATCATCTCTCACTCACTTTAGTTCTTCAGTGGAACTGTGCATACAGTGGGGAAGTCCTGGCCAAGTACATCTAAACATGCCTAACCTCATCTTAGCTGAACAAATGTATGGTCTCATTTCACCAAAGCATCTTTTCATGTTATTTAATAGAGTTTAAAGCAAGGGCAGCATCTATAAAGGTTGCCTTTATGCAATGGCTGGGCTGTCTGAAACTTTCACTTCCACTGGAAACTCCCGTGTCTATTCTGAAGCACCTGCCCACCTTTTTGTCTTATGAAGTACTGGCCTTAAACTAAAAATGACACCAAATCAGGCCTTAGGAACATGTCCACACTGGAAATTTAAAGACATTTTGTTTGTATATGAACCATTTGTAATCCCAAAATAAACACTGCATGGCCCAGAGTTTCAAGTTAAAGTAAATAGGAATATAAGGAAGAGTGTAGTGTACGTGTGATGCATATCAGCATGTGCGGATGTGTGTAACTCTACAACTCTTCTGTGACCATATCCTGATTATGAAATGTTGAGGTATGAAAAACCTCATCTCAAAACAGACAATGACATATAAGAACGTGGAGGCTTCAGACTCGGGGAAAAGTTAAGTTAGAATACACTCAGCACCAAACAAAAAGATCCGTATGGCACTACGGTTTGAGTATTTACTATTCAAACACGAGCAACCTGGAAAAGGATTAAAATATGTACTGTAACTTTACATGTAATGAATTTAAAGCATGACAGTTTATCCTCTGAATTAAATTATGGACACAAAAGAACTTTTCACAATATTGTAATTTCTGAAATGTTATTTTAAACAAACCTTTTCAGTCCAATTAAAAAAGAAAATGCATACCATTTAGAACAGGGGTGTCAAACTCCAGTCCTGGAGGCCAGATTCCTGCAGTTTGGTGATCTTCCTGATCAAACACACCTGATTCAGCTCAGCAGGTAATGAGCAGGTTTGATTGTAGTGCCAGAGCAGAGAAATCACCAAACTCTGGAGAAATCCGGCCCTCCAGGACTGGAGTTTGACACTCCCTGGTCTAGAAGATGAAGGATATTCAAACTCTTAATTTCCTTAGGCAAGGAGATTAAAAAAAAGTGGTCTGTTACAATCCCATTGTGTGCTGTTGTCTTGGACTACACTCAATTTTCACACATGTGCAGGCTGAGAAACACAAAAGAAATCAGAATAATAGTGTACATGGCCTGAGAAACTCAGTTACTGAGCTCCAGTGACCATATTTCCATCTTTCTTTATCAGACCTGTAGGCTGTATACATGACCATTTGAATAATCAGATAACTGCAGGAATCTGATTAGGATTGGATCAAGTAAACCACACTGTATGCATCTCATCAATGCATCAGATTGTTTGCTGTTTGTATCGTCACAGGTTGATGGATTATTACATTCCTACTATGTACTGCACTTCTTTTTCTCTCAGCAGCATCTGCCAATGTTGAAGTGCAGACATGACTCAGTATAATGATCGTTGAGAGGACTGCACTCACTTAAACCTGTCCAGACCTGATTCTGTGCTTATCTTTGAAGTGTTCAAGTCAATGAAAACAATCTGAACAAGGTGTCATAATCATGAAGTGACAACATGTCCTGATAAGAGGCAGCTGTCGTAACGTGCAGACTGTCACCACATATACAGCACACAGTATGACCTTGTCTTAAGTGAGGCAGTAGGTTTGTGTGTCTCTCTCTGCTTTATTAAATTATCGCTACTGACAATTCAGGATCTGTCCTGCCTCTGAGGTAAATCCCCTTTATAAACCAAAGTAAGCTAAGAAGCTAACTTGAGGGCCAACAAGTAAACACAGCTGAACGTCTTAGAAGTGATGACATATGTTGACTCTGCAGAGTGTCCCAAATGTGCTGTATACCAATGATCCTTGTCGGTTAAAATGCTCCCTGGTAAAGGAACTGGCTTTGAAGGCAATGACTAGCAGTTGTCTATCAAATGGACTCCACATTTTGGAATGAAACTCACATATAAATGACCTGGACCTACCAAACAAGACGACTACAGAAAACATTAGAGCCCTCGTTATTGTGTTTTTGCAATACATGCAATTTACATAAATTATGTATATTAAATATCATTAATTAAACTTACATTTTACTTTATTTTCTGTATTGACATGTTTGATTCAGCATTTTTGGCTTTTTTCTGTTTGTTTTAAAAATATGGCAAAAAATATATATTATCAAATTCAAATCATAAGAAAATATACCTTCTATGTGCTACTGAATAAAAATGTAGAATCTGCACTTTGTACAGAATTTTCCTGCTTTTTCAGTGAGATGAAATAAGTAAACATTTTAAGATTTAGGAAGGTTGATGGCATCTAAATTATGGTGTATCTAGAAGGGTCAGCATGATCCTCATGATCCAAAATGTGACAATGTGTAATCAGGAATGCCTTATCCCTTCTGACAGGAGAAAGTAGGAATGCCTTTTCCTTTTACTAATGACTAAATGAAATCAACACAGGAGTGACCATCCCACGCAGCAAGTGACTCAGAGTGATGGAAGCTGCTGCAGCATCCCTCTGACTCAGAGCTGCTATACTGAGAAAGTATGTCATTCTTTAACTGGGCCTCAAAGCACTGAGAAACACAGACCTACTGTCAAAGTAGGACAAGACTAAGTCTTCTGACTAAGACAAAGTCATCCTGCAGAGTGTGCTGTATATGTGTGTAATTACTGTATATGTGTGTAATTAATGTGTATGTGTGTAATTAATGTGTATGTGTGCACATTACTACAGCTACATCTTATCTGGAGATGTTGTCACTTCATGTTGTCAACTTCTTATGAACCTTTATGAAACAAATTGTCTGAATATATTGCCATTACACACAATTAGCACTACAAAATGTTTCATGTTTCACACAATACACAGTAAATCTACCAGTGTTAAACCAACACTATTAGAGTTAAATTAACACTGGGAGTGTTACATTTTGACACCCTGAGTGTTAATTTAACTCTAATAGTGTTGATTTAACACTGGCAGATTTACTATGTAAATCCTTATAAAATACTAGTTTCACACACCCCCAATTAAGAATACATACAATTAACACAAAATAACCACAGTAAAAATGCTGATTTTACAAAATTAAGCCCTACAAAAATACTGAATCTTTATACAGTTAACCTTTAATGTAATACATGCATTCACATACCATCTGATTTTAATGTTACATTCACAGTTTAGTTGCATTAGATGAAAATATTCAACACACTTCATAAATCTGTCTAGTTTATATATTTAAGTGTGAAATTTACTTGTCAATACCCACTTCCTCTAATATGATACTGCAATATGCATATTGACAATAAAAGACAATAAGCAAAAAGAAACATTATTATTTATTATGTTTATTTCAGTAACTATTACAATAAACAAAAAACAAATTAGGTTAAAGAAAAAGCAAGAACAGCTGTTTTTATCTCCAGCATGCTACCCAGCTGTAAACCAGCCAATCAGAGCAGAGCTCACCAAATTATTCATGGGCTCACCATAAAAGGGAAAATGGCTTGTTTCAGGAAAAGACAAAATGGGTAGGTAAAACCATGTCTGGACTTTTTTCATCCCAACCAAAGTCTACATTCTTTGTTGACATCAGAGAACAATTTAAACTGGAATGCACTAATGTTTATTTTAAGGGAGCCCATTCCTTAAAGTGTAAAGATAAAAAAGAAGTCTTTAAAGTGTTTTGGAACATTTATGTTGCTGCAGTAGTGATGTGGTTTAAAAGTAGGTTGCCGTTTCCACAGGTACCCAGTGTCATCTCACATGGGACTCTACTAGCTTCCCATTAACTCTTCAATTCACTTGCTCATCTACGGCTTCCCCCCGTGGACACAAGTCTGTGCATAACATGTTTTTAACAACATCCCTTGAGCACATCGCAGCCCAGTAAGGCATGATAGTACTTTAAAAATCCCTGCCTCTAGGAAATCTAGGAAACAACTCACTTGGCAGTTCTCCCCTTTTTACAATGTAATGAGTTATCACTGCATAATGATAAAAATCACTGATGACTCTGCTGGCAGAAAAAGAAGCAGTGATTAAAAATCAGCCCAGTTCCTAAAATGCCTTGTGCCTCTTAGCACAAGTGGGTTGTTCTTTGATAAATACTGCTGCAATTAGACCATTAATATTCAACAGTGGCCATTTTTAATGGTCCATCTGTTATTTTTACTGAGTAGTGGACTGTAATGGTGTTATTCTTATGAACCGGCGACCTTCAGGCCACCAGACCAGATCCTTAACCACTAGGCCACGGCTGCCCCCAATCACGTAGGATGTGACAAAAGAGGAGATCATGCTTTATATGAATGCATTTGTGCGAGTTTCCTTGTCATTGTATCATTATCATTTACGTTTAAGTTTTAACAACATTTTCAGACTCTCTTATCCAGAGTGATGTACAACAGTGTTTTGTTTACATTAAGAGAATGATCTCAGCTAGTACAGATAGATTAGAGTCCAGACTACTCTTCAGTTCAGACACTGTTAGAACTAAACCATCACTAATAACTAGAAAGAAGGATACACACTTATACACAATATAAGAGCTTTACAAGGACTTGAGACTTGACCATTGTCATTAAGTAGGGAGGAGCTGGTCCATTTTTTGCTTTGCAGGTGAGCATCAGGGTTTTGAATCTGATGTGAGCAGCTACAGGAAGCCATTGAAGTGAATGCAACAGTGGAGTGATGTGGGAGAACTTAGACTGACTGAAGACCAACCGAGCAGCTGCATTCTGGATCAGCTGCAGGGGCCTGATGGTTCATGCATACATACATACATATATACATACATACACATTACTCTTATATAGCGCCTTTCTAGACATTCAAGGACGCTTTACAATCAACACACTCCATTTACACACACCTGTGAGAAGCGGCAGCCAGTCGTGCACAGCGTACTCTCAACCGGAAGCGACTGTCCACCTGGAGGACTGCATCCAGCACTAGGGGGATCACCCAGGACAGAGTGCCAACCATATCCGGGTAAATTAAATTTACATATGAAGACCAGCCAGGAGTGAGTTGCAGTAGTCAAGTCTTGAGATGGTGAGAGACTGGACAAGCACCTGAGCAGCATCCTCAGTTAGTTATTTTACATTTTTAAGCAAATACAGAGTTTAACATTTTAATACTTGCAATGGGCATTAACTCCTGATTATTCAGCATCATGGAACATCTTGTAACACCTTCTGATGTACAGGTCAGTCAGTTTTTTCACTGTCTCTGTATTCCTTTATGTCAGAATGTGACCTCTGCATTTAACCCATCAATTCAGTGAAACACACACACATGCCCAAAGTGATGGACAGTCCCTATCAGTAGTCCCTGGGGAGCAGTTGGGTATAAGGTGTCTTGTTCAAGGGCACTTCAGTCATGTCCTACCATGATCAAATTGGCAACCTTTCAGTCACAAGTGCAGGTCTCTATCCACCAGGCCATGGCTGCCCCTAAAAGTGTAAAGCGTAAATGGAAGCTCAGAAAAAGGAACAAAGAATTGGTGCCTCTCACACAGTACGCAGATCAAGACAGAGTTTACATACACTGTGTGAACGGAGAGCTTCAGAATAAGGTCAGAATGTTGAATTTCTGTTCTTCTCTCTCTCTCTCATAGTAAATATGTCAGTGTTAAATCAACACTATTAGAGTTAAATTAACACTGAGAGTGTTACATTTTGACACCCTCATTGTTAATTTCACTCTAATAGTGTTGATTTAACACTGACATATTTACTGTGCTGTGTGTGTGTGTGTTTATGCCTTTTGAGAGCTGAAGGTCATACTAAGTTAGGGATGTAGTTAAAGATAGGTTTAAGTTAGGGTTTAATATTAGGACTAAGGTTATGATTATGTTTAGTTATGGTTGTGGTACAGATTTGGGTTAGCTTATTTTAGGGTTTAAGATTAGTATTAGGCTTAGTATGATTTTGTTAGAGTTAAGGTTATGTTGAGGTTAGGATTAGGTTTAGGGCAGGGTTTTAAGATTTAAGGATTAGGATTAAGGTGAGTATGATTATGCTTAGTGGTATGGTTGTGGTTAAGGTTAGGGTTAGGTTTACATTTTTTAAGATTGGGATTAGGTTTAATATGGTTAGGGTTGTGGCTAAGGTTATGTGTAGGTTAAGGTTTAAGGTGAAGATTAGTGTTAGTTTAACTTTGATTTACAGTTACAGTTGAGTTACAGTAGTGGTTCAGGTTAGGTTTAAGATTAGGATCAGGTTGGTATGATTATACTTAGATTTATGGTTGTGGTTAAGTTTAGGGTTAGGTTTAGTTTAGGGTTAAAGTTTGTATGGTTATGCATAGGGTTATGCTTAATGTGAAGATTAGATTTAAGATTAGGATCAGCTTGTTATGATTACGGTTAAGGTTGTGGTTAAGATAAGGGTTATTTGAGGTCTGAATTTAAGATTAGGATTTGGCCTAATATGGTTATGGCTAGGATTATGGATCTGATTAAGCTTAGAGTTTGGTTTATGTTTGAGTTTAAGATTAGTATTAGGGTTGTGTTTAATGATACAGATGGTTGTAGGTTAGGGTTTAAGATTGGTGTTAGGTTTGGCATGATTATGGTTATGTTTAGATGTTGGTGTAGCATCACTTTACCACATATAGTGAAACACGTTTGTAAGTGTGTGTGTGTGTGTGTGTGTGTGTGTAGGTGTGTGTGTGTGTGATCCTGATTCCCTTTGAGCACTGTGGACTTTGCTCTGCCCTGTAATCTCCAACCCCAAAATATCTTTTCCTTTTTTGAGTCTTAATCTCTTTCTCATGCAAACACTCACACAACACACTATCTGTCTCTCTCTCTCTCTCACACACACACACACACACACACACACACACACGCACAGAGAGACCCATGAGACTCAATATTCACATGAAAAAGCAGGGCATGTGCATTCATTGATGCTAAAGAACAGGATGCATAGCTGGCCTTTTAGACAAGGAGACGCTGAATGTGATTCAGGCCACGTGTCATCACAGTGTGGCTTAGCTACTTCCAAAGAAGCAGTTTTAAGCGTTGACAGTAAACATCTGTGGTGTCTATTAAACATGTGAGGGGTGCAGTATAAGCCTGCATGGCTGTGTTTATGTGTCGGTGAGCTCCTGTTGGTTTCCTCATCATTTTTATTTGATTTCCTCATTATTTTTAGTTGATTGCCTTGTTATCCATTATATCAGCACGTCAATATGTTAGAAGGTAATAGAAGTTAGACTTGACAAATAGACTTAAAGGCCTAAATATCTGCTGCATCATCTGATTCTTTATTAACCCTAATCATATCCACCTGATTATACTACTCAAAGGCTCTCAAAGACTTCATGAACCTGTTAAACGTATTCTCTTCTTAATATTGAATAGAAGTGACTGAATAATAAACATTACGATTAATAACTGAAATATAAACCTGTGGTACAAGGGATTGACTCAATAAAGTGTGTTCAATTAGAACATGAATAATAATTTAAAAAGCTGCTCTCAAAATATACTAAAGTAAGAATTTAATTCACTTCATTTTAACATATTTTTCAAGCTTTTAGTAATCACTGTTTCTACAAATGTATTTTTTGGCCTGTTATACAGGCTCATCTTTTATCTCGGGCAAAAACTCATGAAGATATGCTGCTATCTCAAGAATGATGGGGTCCTAGATATGCAGATTCAACCACTGTCAAGTCAGCAGATTTTTGCTGAAACACACAATTACAAACCCAAAAAATAAGAAAAGGTTGGGACAATATGGAAAATGCAAGTAAAACATTTTATTTGACTTTTATTTCTTTGCAGACATTATAAGTCAAAGATATTTCATGTTTTGTGTCATATCACCTGTCAGCACCACTGATCCTCAGAACGTGGTTTCCCACAATCCTTCAGAAGAACACATTGACTTCATTGACCAATCAGAGAAGGTCTTCCTCTCCTGAATACTAATGGACTTCACCTGTTCACACACCTCTGCTGCACATATAATCCCCCTGAATACAGACCTTCTTTGTGAAGTATTGCCAGTAGTTTTCCGGTGTGTATCAAGCCGGTTCCTAGTTGTAAGTTTATCCGTGTTTTGGCCTGTTTCTGTATTTTGACCTCCTCTCTTGGCTTTGTGCCTTAGGATTTGTTATTTTCAGATTTTGACCTCTGCCTGTTTTCTTGGACTTTCTTTTGTATGACCTCTTGCTCATGTTAGTCTCGATGTGGTTTGACTTCTGCCTGTTTTTGTTTATGATTTTGGATTATGCTTTTTCTTTCAGCAAGATCTCTTTAACTTCTCCTCCTGTGTCTTTGACTTACAATCCATAGCCTAATATTTTGTCTGGTCAACTTCATTTCATTTGTTAATAGACTGTATATCTATTCCTTCATTTCAGGCCTGCAGCAAATTCCAAAAAACTTGGGACAGTAAAGCATTTACCATTTTGTAATGTTGCCATAATAACACTTAAAATATATTTTGACACCAAGTAAACTGAGCGTTTCAGGTGTTATTTTGTCACATTATTCCTGCAGACATGTATTAAGGTAGGCAACAGTTGGAGGTTGTCATTATCAGATTTAATTTCAGAATTCTCCAACATTCTGGCACCAACACATCCCATACCATGACAGACCCTGACTTTTGGGTAACAGTCTGGATAGTCTTTCTCATCTTTGGTCTGGAGCCCATGGCATCCATTTCTTTCAAAAAATATCTAGAATACTGATTTGTCTGACCACAGTAGATTTTTCCCCTGTGTGATGGTCCATCCCAGATGCTCAGAGTCCTGAGAACACACCACTTCTGGACATGTTTAACATAAGGCTTCTTTTCTTGCACAGTAGTTTTAAGTGGCATTTGTGAATGTAACGCTGTATTGTAATGCTTGACAAATGTTTGGCAAAGTAATCTCTTGCCCATGTGGTTTGATCAGATATTAATGAATGGCAGTTCGGAGATCATTGGTGTTCAGTTTAGGCTTGTGCCTTTGCTCTTTATGCCCTGAAATTCCTCCAGATTTCTTGAATTGTTTAATGATGTTGTGCACTGTAGAGGGAGAGATATGCAAATCTCTTCCCATCTTTCTTTAAGGATCATTCTTTTTAAACATTTCAGCTGGAGATGCTCTGTCCATCTTTGCTTCTCAAAGGCTCAGCATTTTGTGAATACCGCTTTCGTACCAAATCATGGTTACAGTCACCTGTTGACATCAACTTTGGGTTTTTTTTACCTCATTTTTTTCCCCTAAATTCCCTCTGTTTTTGGAATGTGTTGCAGGTCTGAAATGCAGAAATTGATGTGTATTTATAAATTAAATGAAGTTGACCAGACAAAACATGAAATACACCGAGTTCTTATACATTTCATACTGTCTACTGTCACATTATTTTATTTCTTGCACCAACTTTTTCTTTTCTGGGGCTGTCCATAGTAAAAAGAATGATACATTTTAGGAATGAAGAGATGCATCAGTCATAAGTCAGCAAATATCAAACTGTTTATGTTAGTGACCTCCTCCCAAAGAGCCACCCCAGATTCCTGCCCTAGTCTCACCCCAGAGTGTACAGCCCTGCCCCACAGTCCGGCCTCAGAAACCTGGCCCACAGTCCTGCCCTAGAGACCTGCCCCACAATCCTGCCCTAGAGTTTACAGTCCTGCCTCTCTCACTCCCCCATTTCACTCTATATATTTGTATGTCACTCCTCTTCTGTCTCTCTCTCTCTCTCTCTCTCTCTCTCTCTCTCCCTCCCTCTCCCTCTCCCTCTCTCTGTTATCTGAGGAAAGTGGGTCATATAGCCCACGCACTGCTGAACTGTACTGCTTTACTCTTGGCACGGAGCCTCTGAAGCTCTACGTTCTGGTGGGTCAGCACTTCATTCATGGCACTGCATGGCTGATTCCTAACACTAGCTGTAGCAATGTGACATTGTACCACCTCCTTCATCCTTAAGCCCTTAAACTGAAGGCTTGTTTTTCAGTTATTAATTCAGTAACATTTATAAAATAATGAACAAAATACATTTCCAACATTTTTTTGTGCTTCCAGCCTTCTGACATCCTCTCTTTCTTTCTTCACTTCCGCTGCACAGAGGATGTTGCTCTGCAGAGGACCAGTCTGCTCCAGATCACAGAAATAATCATTGTTCCTGACACAGTTTTGAAAACAGTTCCAAAAGCATGATGTCCTGATATCTGAGTCATCTCTGCTCCTTTAATGGTAACACAAAATGTGGATATCCCTCTCTCATTTAATAAGATCATCTGTAACAGCCTTTAAGTCGTGTAAAGAATGTGAAGCTGAAAATGTACAGATTTTATTTTGTCACATGAATATTTCAGACACTCGCTTTTTATTCTTTACACAAAGCAACACTAATGCTTACCACAGTACAGCAGTAATACAGGACAACATACGCAGCTTATACAGTGACAGAAAACATGGCTTTAAAATACAGATTCAGGAGAGGTGGAGGTGTGTCATCTCACCCTCTAAATAATAGTAATCTAGTGCTGGTAAGTCGACTGCAAAGTAATATTTTTTATGTCCACTTGACTCCATGTTTATATTTATATGTACATTGCAATATTACTCAGATGATGGCTTGAGCTTTTGTCTATCACATTTGTGCTGTACTGGTAAGCATGAATCTTTAGTGTTCATGTTTATCTGAGTGTCAATAGGGTCAAAACCTTTATTGGAATTGCATTTCATTGCATTCCATGTGTGGTTTGGATCAAAAATCTGATTTGAGGATTTATTTCATGTGGTTTCTAACTGTTTGAACATGGATATATTCTACATATGCTAAAAACTTGGGCTGGTAGCCTGAACAAGACCTCACATCTGAGGAACAGGGACATGTCCAGTTTGTTAGGGCTAACTGCTGTCTTTCCAGATTATCTTGTGGTCTGTATAACACAGTATTTACCTCTCTCATCTACTCACAGACCAGTCTGCACAGGCTTCAAATCATAAATATTAAACATGCTCAATGTATTGGACTCAACAATCTGTGGTGTGGGGAAAGCACTGAATGTCTTATTTGAAATGTAATATTGGTATCATGTGTAAAAGACAACCAGAGAGAGCCAAGCAGAATGCAGTACTGAGCTGAACAGAATACAATTTAATTTAACCAGCTACTTCTGCTGCAGTAAGTGTAAAGTATATACGGTATATGGAATTTGAATTAATATGTTAGATGTAAAAAGAACAATTTTACAGTTTATTTTGCTGCAAAATGCATACATAAATAGCACATTATCTATAGTCGCGTTTCCATTGCAGTTTTTGTGCAAAACTTTATTGATATTCTGTTTTGTTGAAAAAACAATTCGACAAAAGTTTCACAGTTGTGGTGTTTCCATTAAATGTAAAATACTTTTATAAAATCAGGTGTGAATATGTTTGTTCTCGCGATAAGTCATTACAAACATGGCGGCAGTGGATGTAAACACATACTTCAGCTTTATACATACTGCTACCACGGCACTAGTGCTCATCATCAGCCATCAGAGGAGACGGCGACTTATCGAGGCTTTGGAGCGACAAGCCCCTTATACTTGGGAGCGGCTACGTATGCAGCGTTTTTAGGGAACTGTAGTCGATGGTTTTACAGAAGAGCAGCGGATTCAACATTTTAGAATGACACACTCAACTTTTAATGAGCTTTGTGATGCTGTGAGATCTCCAGTGGAGCAGCTGCACATTGTCCAAGGATTCTCCTCATTATTCCAGATATGCTGCGTCATCTTCATCCTCGCACTTTCTGTTGTTGTCTTCTTCTTCATCGTCTTTTTCACCAATAGAAACGTCCGGTCGTTGATCACGTGACTCCCTTAATGCGAAAAAGTCTGTTCGAGTGTTTCCATTACACTTTTGTGATATAAAACAGTTTCAATACGACTGAAAAACCACCTCATCTTAGCGCAAAAGACTTTTATCTAAAAACGTGAGATTTTTTAGAAATTGTCGTGTTTCCATTAAGAACATTTTTATTCACAATTCTAATTTGTGATATTTCATGGTCAATGGAAACACGACTTATGACTAAACACATGCATCAAATTCAGTTCGTAATACAATATCTTTTTACTGTGTGGCTTTAATGGAAAGTCTTGAATTGCTGAATTTCTAGCGATAACTGCGATTAGGCATAAAGCTTAATACAGCTCAAAGCATTACTCACTCACAGCTCAGGGGTCCTTCAGTAACACAAGGCCTCCAGACCAAGTTAAACTCCAGCAAGCATCATCCATTATGTAGGATGTAGGCCTGCGTGTACTGGCCTCATACATGTTTTAGGCCCACTTCGTGACTTTAATTTTAAAGTGATTTTAAAGAGTTGCCAGAAAGGAAAGCTCTCCAGCAGTGCATAGTTTTATAGTTTTTTATTATACTCACAACATAAAGGAATTGTTATTTTCCACCATCTGGCACTGTGCAAATTGTTAAGTATAATAAATATATATTCACACAGACAGAATTCACTGCTGTTTTTAACTCTATGATGTACTTTTACTATACAGCCATACACTGAAAATCAGGGCATCCATGAAGTTCATTTTTCTTCCAAATTTAACTCAAAATGGCAGATGGTCATACATTTTATATTCATTAGATATAAACTGACCTTTTTTGTTTTAATCTGATAAGTGTGGCTTATAACTCATGAGTTGGCACAGTAATATTGTTCCAATATGGTGGCACAGCTGTAACTCACAGGTCTTGGCTTTTAGTCCTCGGTATTGCCGGATGCC
Source organism: Crenuchus spilurus (assembly GCA_036984385.1). Lineage (NCBI taxonomy): Eukaryota > Metazoa > Chordata > Actinopteri > Characiformes > Crenuchidae > Crenuchus > Crenuchus spilurus. The sequence continues at coordinate 1,920 of BRDA01081921.1, read as the reverse complement.
TGTGGCCAGAGGAGGGGGCATGCAGTGCACTAGACTCTGAAAGTGTGGAAAATGGGCAGAAATTTCTGCTAGGCTAACAGCACACCTAAACCTGCCAGCTTTCATGTCCTTCTCCCCAACGTCTGCTCCCTGGAAAATGTCCTGGAGTACATCTGACTTCACTAAATTACACAGTGAGAATCTAGAGGCCTTGTTTCGTGCAGACAGAAACTCGGCTTTGTGCAGTAAGGCTCATGGCAGGGGTTTTTGTGTTTACATCAACATGGGATGGTGCAAGATCTCTGTGCTAGATTCTAGTTACTGCTCATCACTGGTGGAGTTGACTTATGCTGTGTTTTATATCTTTTTATGTACTGTGGGTATTCACCATTGTGTTCATTATTGATATTTACATTCCAACCTAATGCTAAAGAGGTGCTCTGTGAATTATACAAGGCTATTAGCAAACTGCAAAACACACCCCCTGATGGACGTTTCATTGGAGATTTCATCCATCCATCCATTATCCCACTCGCTTAAACCTAATCAGGGTCGCTGTTAGTCCCCTAACCCCTCACTGGGCACAGGGCAGGGCATTACACTATTCAACAAAGCCCAGGACAGGGCACCAGTCCATCGCTGGGTGACACACACACACACGTACCTACGGACAATTTTAGAGTACCTAATCCACCTGACCTCCATGTTTTTGGACTGTGGGAAGAAACCGGAGACCCCGGAGGAAACCCACACAGACACGGGGAGAACATGGAAACTCTGCTCAGATGGGGACTTGAACCCAAGACCTCAGCGCTGAGAGGTGAACGTGCTAACCACTAAGCCACCGTGCCACTCGTCTCTGGAGACTGACTGGCAAATGGGTGCGATACCACCAACTTGGAATACACATCATCAGTGGCCAGCTATATCAGCAAATGCATACATGGTGTCACTGTCTCCAAAACTAGCTTCACATGATCCAATCAGAAGCCATGGATGACTGCAGAGGTGCATGCTCTGCTGAGGGCCTGGGACTCCACTTTCAGACCAAACAACAAGATAAAAGTGAGGGCAAATCTCTCCCAGGCCATCAGAGAAGTAAAACATGGATAGAGCCAAAGCATCCACAGCCATTTAAAAGCTGTGTCACGCTACACATGTGGCAGGGCATCCAGGCCATCACTACTTACAGACCAAAACCACTACACTGTGAGAGTGATGCCTCTCTGCCAGATGGCCTGAACATCTACACCTGGTTTGAGAAGTGTGGTGAGGAAGACCACCCACCTCTTAATTATCGGTTTAAGAGTCTTGCCACAGCTGATGGGAGGACAGCTCTCTGCAGAGTTAACCCATGGAAAGTGGCTGAGCGAGTGCTCAGAGGATGTAGACCATATAGCAGATGTCTTTACCAACATCATCAACATCTTTCTAAGCAGTGCTGTTGTCCCAGTATGCTTCAAGGCTATCATCATCATCCCCATGCCAAGGTTCTTCAGTGTTTTGCCTCAATGACAACCATGCAGTTGCAATCACGCCCATCATAATGAAGTGCTTTGAGAGGCTTGTGATTAGGCACATAAAGACCCTGCTGCATGATCACTCTCAAATGAATATTGATTACTCTACTATGGAGATCACCAACAACAGCATATTCCTTGGTGTTCACCATTCAGAGGATGTCACCTGCTTGCTCAACTCCAGCTCCATATCAAGGAAAGCCCAGCAGCACCTAAAGTGAGAAAAGCACATCTCTTACCTTCAGTCCTCCCCACTTTCTACAGAGGGACTATCAACAGCATCCGGAGCAGCTGCATCACTGCCTCGTTTGAGGAACTGCATCGTTTGCAGCAGATATTGTGGACAGCTGAGAATATTGGTGTCTCTCTCCCCTACACCACAGACATTTACACCACATGCTGCATACACAAAGCAACCAGC
>BRDA01081919.1:0-13169 GCA_036984385.1 Crenuchus spilurus | reverse complement strand
ATCTTCCCTGTTGTGTTTCCTGTGTTATGACACTGCACTAGTGATGACGTAATATAGTGATGACATTTAGTGTAAAATACAGCTGAAAATGTTACAAACAGTATAGAAAAGTTAGACTAGTAAACTGAAACAATAAACACTGAACAGAACATTGCACTTACATTGTTGGTCTTTGAGTGTGACTTGCTCTCTCCTTTGCGGTGCTTGTGTGACGAGGATGAGGATGATGAAGAGGAGGAAGGGGGTAGGGAATGTGTGGAGGTCAAAGTGTTGGGTGCGGCCGCACTGCCCTCCATACTGAGAGAACTGCTCTCACTACTCCTCCGCTGGCGGCCCACCGGCTCATCTGACAAGGGCGACAGCAATGGCGGCAGCAACTTCCTCGTCTGCTTTTTCGATGAGCTTTGCAGAAACAACAAAGATGTTAACCACACCTGTACAACGTGTTTCACTTTGCTTCTCTGTTAAAGCAACACTCAATTTAACCTCTATCTGTGTTATCTGTAGCATCATAGACTGCTGTTGTCCTCCTGTACTCAGAAAACAACAAACTGCACTGATAAAAAAAAAATCTTACAATAAAAACAGCTGCTGAATTGTGTCAGAAAAGGTTTGTCCAACACTTTGAACCTTCAGTCAACAATATTCACAGATGAAGCTGTACATTTGAGAGCACTAAATATATCAGCAGACTGGAGTGAAAAGCACAGAAACAGAAGTGCTTATTTTTCTTCTGCTGCTACAGTGTTTGAAATGTATAAAAATAGTGATGGGTACTTCTGAAGTTAGCAAGCTGGGTGCCATGAAAGTTAAATCAGCTGACTTTCAAATAATAAGTTAACAAATGTGACATTTTTGTCCACAAAGTCAGAAAAAAGGTCCAGCAAGGTACAATGTAAGTATCCCCTTAATTCACTACATTCAAGTTTCCATGAGAATGGAGCAGATTTGTATCTAAGTTTGGCGTCAGGTCAAGGTGAGTGTAGTCAATGCAGCTGAAAGTAACTAAAGGTACTGAATATTAACCCTTCAGGGTTCCACTGTTAAAACCCCAGAGATTGTTCAGCATCTTTCTCAGAGTTAAATTTCCACTTTTTAAATCAAATTTATTTAGTTAAATAACTTAACCATTCACTTTCTTAAGAAATACAGGTCATTTGTCTTTTTTTTCTTTATTTTTTTTTGAAAATATCAAAGTTAATGTGTTAATAACTACATGAAAGATTTGATGAATGTAATGTTATTATATTATTCAATGTTCAGAAATACTGTTCATTGAAGTGTAAGGTGTCCAATTGTGAAAAAAAAATTAATATATATATATATTGTTTTATTTTTATATATATATATATTTATATATATATATATATTTATTTTTATGTCAAATTTGTGTCAAATTTGGAAAAAAAAAAGATCATGATTAACCATAATGGACTACTCACAACTTAATACTGGTATTGTTTGATTTTTAACTAATAAAAAAATTTAAACAGTGAAGTTAATGTAAAGGTCTGGAGTCAGGATGCTGAGTGGAGTCAATTACAACAGAATCTGGTACATTTATGGAACTGAAGGCCCTTGAGAATTTCACCCCAGTGACAGGTAAGGTACCTCCTCAGTTATGATCCATTATCTTTGTTGTACAGTCAGGTAATGCAAATGTTAATGATGGAATTAAGCAAAGACTTCTAATCAAGTTCTGGATCAATGGGTTTTTGTTTCCTAATTTCAAGGAAATGTGTTGAAATTACTGTTTGTGTTAATCTGTGCTACAGCAGTGGTTGAAAAATGCATTTTTTCAGCACTAGCCAGTTTGAACACTTGGTTATCTCCGATCAAATGGATGGCAGATAAAGAAAAAAGGCAAAGCACACACTGGGTTAGCCAAGGTGCTGGAAGCCTATCCAAATGTCAGTGAAAAGTCCAAGAGTGGACTACATTAAGAGTGTTCAGGAGATGTGAAAAGAAAGATGTAAAGTCAATCTTAGGTTAATGTCTCTGCCTAAGGTTGTGTACGGAAGCGAGCAAGAGAAAGGTTAAGTGACTTAACAGGCCCTCATAGCTGATTAAGGGATTTGCGGATATGAGCTCTTATCAAGGTGCACCACTCACTTAGCAGGCAGTGTGATGTGTTTGGGCTCTGAAAGTGAAATTCTAAATACTGATTACAACATTCAAGAGGAGTAGACTGGCCATATATCATCTCAACTTCACTGCCAAAAACAGCTTCCATCCAGCAACTGAATTTCTCAAAAAAAGCCTAAAGGTGGCAGCTTCAGTAGCTCATGTTCAGCAGAGGAATGCCTGAGGGTCTAGGCTATGTCTCAGCACTTAACTAAACCCTAATTAGAGAGAAGAGCTTCTTCAAGTTTTAAAACGAGCAACTGCTGAAATGTGATGTCATTTTTTAAACACAGCCTCCGGCCACAATTTAGCTAAAAACAGGTAAGGTCATTTCATACTCTCTTATTTCTTTCCCTCCTACTAGTTTGTTTTTATTTATGGGCACCAGAACCATGGGTGACCCATCAGGCAATGATCTTTATTTGCAGCAGTTTCGACTCTTTTGTAAAAATCTTTGGACCACAGGAAAAAACGAGCTCTTGAATGCATAAATGCCTCTAGTTTATTGATTGACGGAGCTGTTGAGTACGCATGTGGTCTGGCACCAGCTGCTTATGATTCAATTGACAATCTCTTACATACCCTATCAGGTTACTCCTAGAGAGCTCAACTGCCCTCTTTTATAGTCCAGGCAAATCAGAAAAAAATACCTGTATAATGGCCTTGTCATTATGAGGACAATTTACTTCAATAGTTGTTTCTGCACTCCAGACGACATTGCGTAGTGCTTAGCCTGCTAATCTTAGCTTGCAGTGATCACTAAAGAAACAAAGGTTTAGGAAAACACAACCGTGAGCGCTCACGTTTTATGTGAAAATGGCTAGTGCTTCATCGGTTTACAACAACAATAAAAAGCATCTTTGCTTTTCTAATCTGATTAAAAGGGGCAATGCAGAGTTTGTGCACTGATGCTGTCTGAGCTGAAGTGATTTAGAACCCAGCAGGCAGGTGATATCATTAAAAAGCCCCCGATGGGCTCAACGTTTCCAGCAACAAGCATTAGCGGAGGCTAATATTTTAGCCTGCGGCTGCTGTGATAGAGATCTACTGCCGTTAGTCATGTCGCAGTGCAGTGGACACCCAGATGGACAGGATGGCCCCATGACCTCTGTTGCAAGCGTGTCTTTGGCAGGCACTTGTCCACACTGGCACTAATTGAATCTAAAATTAGTCTCTGCTGGTGCGCTAAAGTCAATGTAGTGCAAAGGGACAATGGAGACCATCAGCTAAACCTGGACACAAGGACTGACCTGCTGCTCCCGTTGAGCCCTCTATATCCCAGCATGTCCTTTAAGGACACAACATAGGATGTGGGACCTCGCTGAGCTTGCACATCTTAGCTTAGACTGCTGTGCAGACTCCTGAGGACGTGGAGGATCCAAATGTTAAAGGCGCAAAGTTCTCTTCACAGGTGTGTTATTGGGAAAGAGCTAATAAAAATGTACTGCAAGTGCTAAACATACTTCACATGTTTAAACAACTCTTCAGCCCTAGCCTTCTCTAGTTAAGTCCTCATTCTGATTTTTTCCAATTGGCACACCACAGTATCTGTTAACGATGCACAAAAGTATTCCCAAGCAAGAAACGACGTAAAAATCAAAGCAAACAGTCACTTAGCAGGTCAAGCCTTTCATGTAGGAGTAATCAATAGTGTGTAATAATGTAAGCAGAAAGTGACTTGGGGGCTAAAAATACTCACTCTTTTGTACAGGAGACCTTGTGGTTGTGGATGGGAGAGATACAGGGAGGCAGAAGTAGGGCCTCTTTCTCCAGTCTTAGCTTCTTGCTCCCACTCAACACCTCACAATGCTCTGACTGTAGGTACAAAAAGAAACACTTGTTCATCCACTCCGGCCTTTATTCACACATTGAGTGCAGTCTAAATGACCTATTTCATGGCCATATTTTGTGGTCACTATAAACTGTAAACCAGAACCCATAAACACTGAGCACAATGCTGGTGTATAAAGAAAATGTTAGATTGTAAGAACCCTGGAGTGTGATTGGATTATGAGTTTTGCTCAAGGGTACAGTTATATAACTGCATTGCATCTGGATCTGTACAAAGTAGTGAAAGGACATCAAGAAGGTTTAAAGAGGATGTCCAGCTGTTCTAAGCTGATGTTTGTCAGTAAAACCATGGTTTTAAATATTAATACCACAGCTGTTACCTAGAGTTTGTTAATTTCAGACAAATTCAGACAAATTGTCTCTAATGTCCCAAATGCATTCCAGATAAATTTATAACAGTACAAGTAATTGAAGTGGGAGACGACTGCACACTTGCCTTGTGTTTCCTCTTCGATTTGCTGGTGGGTTTCTCAGGGGGGATTGAGGCCGGCGACTGCTGCCGTCTGTGCTTGACGCTGGGTTCCCGACACTCAGCTTTGGTAGGGGGTGGCTCAGGTGGGTCCTGCCCGGGGATCCGTGACAAAAGGCTGAGATCAATCTTGACCCACAAAGACTTGATGTCCTCAAAGTCTCGCAGTGGTGACAGCAGCTCATTCTGGGCAATGGGGATGGGTGAGAAGAGAGGTTCTTCCAGCAAGTCTGTGGCACCTGGATCTGGTATGGAGGTGCTGCTGGTGCTGGCAAGACTGCTGACACTCAGTATATTGCTGTTGCAGTCCTTAGATTTAAGGCTCAAACTACTAGGGACTGGACAGGGAAGATGGACCTTTGAAAGTTCCTCAGGGTCAGAGTGGCACTCTGAAGAAGATGACTCTGTTTCAATGAACTCTTTTGACTTGGGGATAATCTTACTAGGCCCTCTGTGCTTCTTCTTGTCTGGAACTGGAGTGGTGTTTGTGGGGATGGCTGTAGTTGCAGCAGTGGTTCGGGGTTCTTTTCTAGGGGCAGTCTTGCCCCCAGGGGCTTTACCTCTAGGCTTGGGTGGTTCTAAAGGTGGTGGTTCTTTCTCTTTTGGTGTGGTGCTAGAGTTTCCTGGTCTGGGCCAGTTGTGCTCCTCATTGCTGGAGGATCTTTCCACTTTCTTCGGCTGTTTCTTGCCTGTGCTTCTCCTGGATGGGGCCAAGTCCACTGTAGCAGGAGCTTTAACTTTAGCACCTTTGCCATCTGGAGCCTTTTGGCCTGTTTTAGGCTTGGCCTTCTCTCGGATCGGACTGAGCAAGGTCCGGTCCTTTTGATCTGTTTGTGCCAGAGCTGGACCAGGCTTGCTTTTACTGCAGCTTTGGTTCTCTGAAGCTTGGCCATCCTCAGGCTGAGAGCTGTTGAGTCCATGACTCTCTGGCTGAGTGTTGGTAAGAGCTTTGTTGTGTGGGTTTACTTTGTTCAGCCACTTATCCAGCTGCCACTTGTTTGTTGATGGGGGTTCAGGCTGTGGAGAGAAAAAATGTCTATAATTCCCTTTTTAAATGACAATAAATTATAGTTTTAGACTCACATATTACCTGAAAATCTATCAGTTATCACTTGTTGGACAGCCTCACTTAACACATTCACCATTTGTCAGGAATCTGTCCAGGCAATGCAGCACCTTTTAAAAACTCATGGGGCCTGGACTCCCACAGTGAAGAATACAAATGTGAAAGAATATTGTTCTGAACATATGTTACCCAAAATTCAAATTGTCATTATCTACAAGGGCGTCATTTGTTTCTGGTGTTGACTCCTAAGTAGGGTGATGATTCAGTCATCTGATGTTCATAGACCAGTGCACCAGTCTGAAGATGAAGAGGCTATTAAGAGAGGAAATCGTAAAACTCCTGAATGGTGGAGAAGCTTGACGGTGCGTTGTCCTGACAGTGCTCTCAACTCTGACTGTGAGGAAGATGTTTTCATCAGCCATATTATCTCACATCGTTTGTTTTGTACCATTATGCTTGGAGACTTTTATAAATATCTCATACAAAACCATAAAGCCTGTCTTGAATGATCTCCTAAATGACAGCAAACCATTTGGAAAAGGAAGCCACGGAAATGAACAGCCGTCCAAATTAACCATTAAAACCACAAAGGGTGAAAGATGTTGAAAATACTCTCCATCTGATCTGGATTTACCTTCCAAGAAAAAATCTAATCTTCCACACTATTTCACATTTAAACGCTTTCCATCTCATCTATCAGAAGAAGATTTATGGCAATAGAGACAGCAAAAAAGAAAGAGTACAAGCACAGATGATAAATTAACAATTGTGTATGTCTGAATTTTATGAGGCTTCAGGAACTTTCATGTCAAAAATGTCAGGATTGTGTGGTTCCGTCTGAAAAAAAGTGAAACATCTCTTCACCAACTGAAGCATTTGTCTGGAGATATGGATTCCTATTGGCTATCTTGGTTGGAGTGCAAATAGCTACACACACAGAATGGGCAATGAGAATGAGGGTGTTTACTTTTGGTGAATGCACTCTGGGAGCCTAGGCCAGGCCACTGTGGGGAAACTTTAAAGCTGCCAATTAAGCTTTTAGGAGGTCTTTTTAGACATCCGGCCTTTCTCCCATGCTGGGAAAACTGCAGATTTTGCTTGCAGGCTTTTGCATTTGCTTAAAGACTAAATCTGCGCTTTTACTCCACAACATAAAACTGCCGATGAAGTGGGTGGGCAAAACACAAATATTTAGAGACACTTACAATCGCTCAAAATCATTGACTACAAACTTTGATCTTTACAAAATCAAATATGTCAAAAAATAAATAAATAAAAATAAAAATTAAACGGGAAGCAAACAGCACTTTTAAATAAGCCAGACATGTTTAATGAGGGCAATGGATTATAGATTCTTCGGCAGATAAAATAACTGTCATTCTGAATGAATCAATTAATATTATCATATTACTTGTACCTCTAAGGAGGTTACATCACAATGCACTTTCTTTAGGATATTCTGAAAATGTATATATCTTCAGATAACCTACACAAAAAAGATGCTGCATGCATCATAAATAAAGAGTGGGATTTAGGATGATTTAAGAAAAACTGTACTTAAAATGCTTAACCTCCTAAATACCATTGAGTCACAGGCAGATATATATATATATATATATATATATATATATATGCTTGCATTCAGAGGCGGATTACTTTCATATTTTCTAAGATACATTCAAAAAGGTGTCACATAAAAGCTAAGTCCTTCTTACAAGTTTTTATTTATACCTATTCTGAGCAGAGGATGTTACTTCAAATAAACATGTGCCATATCCTTTTGGAATAAGCCTTAAAACACTGGAAACAAACAGTGAAATAATGCTGAAGTGTTGGTTTGATTGATTTACTGATGTTTGAAGTCAACAAATAAAGATAAGACTCAAGTTTCTCATGTCCCTTTAGTGCTGTGCAGCCTAAAAAATATATATATTTATTTTGTGTTCAGCAGTAAATTTAAGAATATTACAAATCATAAAACATATTTTCTATTAATTTTATTTTTAAAAAATCAACATTTTGCATTTATTTCATGAAGTTCCTGTATATAGAAAAACAGTGGACTGTTAAAGATGCTATGAATGATTGGATGTTAACTCACATCTTTTTATAACAATTGTTACATTCTGATTGTTTCTTATTACACTGAATGGAAATATAAATAGTTGTACTCATAGTATAATTGCTGCTGCTTGCGTATAATATCATGTACAGTATATCATTTGTTAATGCATTGTGTATGGTGTAATGTAACGCAGTACTACATTTTTGCTATACTGTCCTTAATTCTAAGTGATTTATCTTCACTGATCACCCCGTATGCTTCTGATGTGATAAACTGAGGACTTTTTTGTTTACTACACTGTATACAGAGTGTGAATGTGTACCTCTGGTGTGGCTGTACGAGATGCTCTGTTGCACTCGCTGTCACTGGAGCTGCTCTCACTGTCCGAGTCTGACTCTGAGCTGCTCTCCGACTCACTGGAGCTGCCTGAAGCCCCACTGGAGTGACCAGCTGGATCACTGCTCCGCACTGTGGGACCTGGGAGACTGCAAACACACACACACCACACAAAGAAAACACAGGAGCAGAACATTATTAATCTGATGTTGTTGTTAATGCCATATCAGCAACTAAGGCTCTACTCATGGCTCTGTCAGAGCTAATTCAATACCAGTTCAATACCAATTCACCCTAGCCTACATGTGTCTGGACTGTGGGAGGAAATAAATAAATAAATAAATATATATATATATAGTACCTTAAACATGAATTCAGTTTATTTCAATAGTCTTATTTTTTATTTGTCATATTTTAATTGCCTTATTTGTCACAAAACAGCAAACATCAAGTGAAAGTATACAATCATTTACACATAGAGGAATTCCATAAAGTGAAATGCACATACACATAGCAGTGAGCACACATGCCCAAAGCCCAAAGTTGGGGGTTAGGTGCCTTGCACATGAGCACTTCAGTCATGACCTGAAACCAGCAACCTTCCAGGCACAAGACCAGGCTATGGCTGCCCAAAAAAACAGTAGCTGAGTTGGGTACAGCACGGCATTTTAGGGGACTAAAGACATTTTCTTGATATTTGCATATTTTCTTAGATTTGACTTTAAAGGCACTTGCATATAACATTATTCTTATATATTTCATATCAAAATGTTCAGAACAAACTCGGCTCTCTACATATCGAGGCACTATTTGACCTAGATCACTGTGTAAAGAGATAATATGATTCAAATGCTGAAAAGTTTTAGAAGGAATTCTTTAGTTAAAGTCTGAACTGAATCAAATGGGATCAAATCATTGTGGGGTCAGATATTACTGAGCTTATTTCAGGGGCAGGTCTTTCTTATTTAAGGGTGACATTTGATCTGTGATCTGCACACACACCATAGCACAGTGCTATACTGGGCTGTAAGTAAAGAATCAATCTAACATGGCTTCAAGGTTTTCTAAGCTCAAGAAATCTAGCTTTTGGGAGCTTGGGGGGCACTTATAAAGTAATATTAAGGTGGCATGTGAAAAAAATAGCTCTGAGGCAACTTCCAGAACCTATACAGAACACATGTCAAAGTTGGCTGAAGATATTGCTGAGGTCCAGCTAAGCGAGAAGTAAGAGAAGAGTGCAGTGATGTATGGCTGGAAAAGAGACAGAGATGTGCTAGCTTACTTCCCCACCTACGCAGTTATTATTCCACACCGTCTCACTGTTCTCCACCACTGCTCGCCATTATTTATCACTTCATGAAAGGCCACAGCTCTCTAATCCAATAAACCTCTGCTTCTCACCACGTCCTCGGCCTCCACCGCCCATGATTGCTGTACATAGGAGTCAAACGTGCTGGAGGGAGGCAAATTAAATTCCTTCCCAAAGGTCAGATTGGGCTGCTTTATGTCGACACTTTGTTAGTGATTATGTTGCGACAGGGAAATGCGTCATCTCTCTCAGCGAAAGCTCAGCCAATATTGCTTTGGTCTCAGGGATGAAAAAATGAACTGCAGTCACAACAGAATAAACACTGTGGATGGGAAATGGTGGAAAAGCAGCTTTTGGTTAGTCATCGGTCTGGGATATGTTTAAGCTAGCTCCAGAGTTTGGCAGCCTGTGAGATGGCATCAGCTTGTGGTGTCTTTCTCTGCACGTTCTGCCCCTGTGCCTGGTGGGAGATGGGTAGGGGAGACCCAAGGCTCTGCTCTGGCTGGAATATGTTAGGGGATTGTGTCAGCAAAAGCACTGCCAATGCTGGAGGGGGCCAAGAAAAACATCTCCCGAGGATTCTCTCGCACAGCTACGGCTCAGGGCCTGAATTGTTTGCATATCTTATAACTGTTTTTTAGCAGGCAGTAAACAAACAAAGATGCTACCAAAAGAGAACATCACTGAAATCTCTAAAATGGAGAAGAAATCATCCTAACTTGCATTAGTTGCAATTGCATTGCAGAAATGCATTAGTTCATACAATGTATAGAGCAACTAGTATTTTCAAAGTAAGAAAATGTAGTTAAGTTCTGATTCTTCAAAAATCACTGTGCCGTTATTACACTCAAAAATATATAGGAATAGAGGACCCCGAGTGCCGCTGACACTATGATCAGAGGATCGTGAGTTTTAATCCCAGTTATGCTGTTTGCCATTGTCAACTGGGGCCTGAGAAAGCAAAATTTGTCGTGCTCTCTTCGGGTGGGTAGATGGCACTCTCTCTCCATCACTGCTACCATACAATGTCTGCTGGCTCAGGCCTTTTCCAGCCAATTCATCAGAGTTGGGGATCCAGTGCTTTCCTCCATTGACTGCTAAGTGATGATGTATAGGCAACAGTTCGAAAAGAGACAGTGGCTGACTTTACAACTTTACATGCATTGAAGGAGGCATGTGCTGGTCTTTACCCTCCTTGACTCAAGGACATTGCAAGTGATTGGGAGAGATTGTATGTACAGATACAGATATACTTTATTGATATCTTGTGGGAAATTAGGTCTCAGCCTCTGCTGGCAGGGCAGTCGTTAACACAGCACTAACAATACATGCTGTATATATATAGTAATGCCACACTTTTGTTGTTCAGTGTTTACTGAGCACTTCTCTTTTTCGAGATAATCCATCCAACCAGTTGCAGTTTTTGTGCAAAATTTGGTTTTTTTAAAAAAGTTCTGAGTACATTTTCAGAGCTGGTGGAGTTTTGGTTTTTGGACAACTTTAAAATTGTACCATGACCAAAAAACTCTTATAGTACCACTATAGGGCTATGAGTCTGTGGCCGGTGACAACACATATTTTTCTCCTTCTGGCTCCTAACAAGAAAAGTTTGGACACCTGTGGCTTAGCTGGTGTCTAATGAATGAAACAGTACTACCCAGTAATATCAGAATATTACAATCACCTTAACCATGGTAATAACTGACACTTTCCTTGTTGGTCCTGTCTTCATTATAGAGGTTAATTGGTCCACTGTGGCACATTTCCCTCTGGCATCAATGGCCTGTGGGGCATCACTGTTATGCCATTGGGAGGCACTCTATGTATGAGGAGTCCATTCTCAGTACACTTTCAATACAGCAGCTCTAGACCATCCCATGAAGTTAGCAGTTTCCGAAAATCTCTCTTCATCCTGTACCCTATTATCTTGCTCTTTTGGACATCATATGAATTAAGCCCTTTGCCAATGATGACTGTTTTGCAGTCTGCAGCAACTGACTGGTATGCTCACTGGTATGGTCAGGGGTGGTCATAATATTCTGATATAAAAGGCTTCTAAATACTGTAGTCTGAAAGCAGTGTGCATGCAAATATCACAGATCATGTGAGAAACACCAGAGAAAGACACATCATAGCAGACGAAGGGCATTCACAGCCCATCTTTCCTCTCTTAATGGGGCTGACCTTTGGCTGACAGCTGATGACACCTGAGGAGAATTATGGGCAAGAGAAAGAGCGAGTCAGGAACAATGCCGTCTGCTTCTCTCACCTCTTATCAGAGACGCCATTGTTCACCTTGGCCTTGACTGCTGACCTCTGACCTGAGAACAGTATTTCCTGCACAGACACTGTCTAGCTCACCAGTCGTCCACTGACAGAATTACAAGCTTTAAAGTGGCCCAGAAAATATGCCGTATTAGTCCTCTACTCTATAAATGGACATAGAACTGACATGATGGCTGAAACTGGAGCCACTTTTTGGGCATTTGAAAACACCACCTCAATACAGTCTACATATCATCTGCAGAAAACAAAGGTCAGGCACAATTACTATTTATCTGAGGAGCTTACATTCAGAAAAAAAGGCACTGGAATTCTGAAGGGCCCATCTCTTTTACCTTATAAACTGCATAACTGTGTCAGACTGAAGAAAATATGTGTAGTACTTAAAATATTAAATATTAAAATACACTAGAGACCATATTTCACACACCTGTACCTGGGGAGCAACTGAGTTTAAGCAATCCTGCTCAAATGCACTTCAACTGGATGTTTCCTGCTGGTTCAGAAGATCAAACCAGTAACCATTTGGTGCCAAGTTGGCTTTGCTAACTTTTAGGCAACAGAAGCTCCAAAAATGTTAAGACTCCACTGAGATTAGATTGTTACTGTAGATTCAGTGTATGCTACACTACTCAACCACTGTGTTGTAATGAACTGATTTCAAGTTACGCTGACTTACTCTTGTTGTCCTAACTCTTGACTTTATCATATATTTAATGTTTAAAAAGGTCATTCATAAAAAAGATACACATATGTTCCATTCTCCTGAAAAGGTTAACGTGAATCTTTAAGGTACCACTGAACCTTGTGTAGAATGTGTTAACTTACAATATATGTCCAAATATTTGTGGACACCCCTTCTAATCAATGCATTTAGCTACTTTAAGTTGCACCCATTGTTGACACAGATGTACAAATGCACACAGCTTGTCTAGTCCCTGCAGAGAAGTACTGCCAATAGAATAAGACTCTCTGGAGCAGATAAACATGAACCTATTGGCACCATGTCTAATGCCAGGCTTGGACTAGATGGGTATAAAGCCCTCAGCATTGAATTGTGGAGCTTTGAATTGTGTTCTCTAGAATTAAGGTTCTAATTAGTAAATTAGTTCAAGTATGCAAACCGCTAGGGGCGCGGTGGTCGTAGCATCCCCTAGATGCTAGCGTAGAAGAAGAGGTCAGTCATTACCTTTGACTGCTGTCCAGTGAAAGTGAAAGTGCTAGTGAAAGCAACACAAAGACAGCAAAAGGTAGTGAACAAGAAAGTTAGATACATTTTATTTTTACTTTTCACATGATAAGTGTAACCATGACATACACGTACACCCGTCCTCCTGTCCTCCTTAGCCACTAGCCTACATGAGCACCGTCGTCGTCTCCTTTATTTTTTTAAAAATCCATATAAACACATTATTTAGCATATTAAAGTATACTGTATATTGGCCGGCTGACACAGATTAATCAGTTTTACATGTATTCTTATGGGGAAAATGCATCCAGCTAACGAGCAAACCAGCTAACGAGCTCGGCTCGTAAGTAGGGTTACCACTCTATATATATATATATATATATATATACAGTGTTGGGAATAACGGCGTTAAAAATAACGGCGTTACGTAACGACGTCATTTTGTCAGTAACGGGATAAAATAATTAATTACTTTTC
>BRDA01081918.1:0-57471 GCA_036984385.1 Crenuchus spilurus | reverse complement strand
ACAAAATGTGTACCACAAATTATTGTGCGTGATAGTGTAGCTTAGTATTGATAGCATGCAACACGATAGCTTGCAACAACGTGTTTACACTAAAATCCCACTGCATAAATTGAAAATAAAAGTTGACACAACAAGATATGATGTTTAATATCCAAACACATATTATCTGCATATAGTTACAAAACCTAGTAGATATCACGTAAGTATTTACTTACCAAATAAAGTTGTAAACAGTGTATGTAGCGTAGCTGGCACAGACATAAACAAAAGAAAATGGTGAACGGGATGTTGCCGGTTGCGCGGTGTATTCTGGGATTTGTGAAAGGGGCAAATACTAACTTGTTATATACCAAAACTATGTCCAGAAGTATAAACTTGAGAATGCAACCAGTTTCAAGACAGAGAAAGTCCTAAGGAAATGAGCCACTATAGAAAAACTCAGAGGGATGTGTAAAAAATAGCCCCAACTGTCCTCCCACATTACAGTACATACATATGTGTTGATTTCATCACAATGAAATGACAGAAAAGAGATGTAGTCTTACTTACTAGTGTTCAACAGTAAGATAGACATTATCTCGTCTCATTTGAAAATAGAAAAAGATAATTCTGCACCACAGTTGCCTAACATAATGAGACACTTTCATTTGCCTACACTACTGTGTGTGTGTGTGTGTGTGAGCAGTAATATCGCTGTTCTGAGTGTGTGTGGGGGTGGTGTTGGCCGCATGTCCCCAGTCATCGCTGCGAGTCGGAGCTCACACTGGTTGTGACCCCTGAAGACAGCCGCGAGTAACAGTGGCTTCATTAAGACCAGGAAAACCACTCGCTGCATTAAACAGCCATGGCAAATCGCACACTGAAATCAGTCCCATTATGTAAAGGCAGGCCGGGGGCGGTGAAAGGCTGTGTGTGTGTGTGTGTTCCCTGCTGTGCTGGGTCCTCATGCTGTCACTCAATGCTATCATATCATTATTATTTCATCATCAAAACTTTCATGAAATGCGCGTACCTCGCACGACCCACACAGCACCACCTTTGGCCTTAGCTTGTATCTGAAATTGATTTCCACTAGGAATGCACCACTGGAATCAGCCAAAGTGGGAAACGTGGGATTTTCTAGATTTGTGTTGCAGTGTTATGACATAATTAACATCAGCCAAAAAAATGTTAGCATGTGCAACTGTTTTTATTGCTAATATAAAGCAGCTTGAGTTTTTCTTTACAAATTTTAAATACAATTGATAAAATGTATAAATTTTACAATAAAATGCTGGTTTTAAATGCTAAAGAGCAAATAATGCTACTCATACTGGAAGACTGGCTAATTAAAAAAAGTCCTGAAAATGCCGCAGCTATTCATTTAGCTCACAGTATGAAAATGCTAATAAAAGTCTCCATCACTAAGTCATCACCAGATTTAGTCAGTGCAGTCTTAATTTTCAAACATAAAGTTGCTGGATACTGCCCAAATACACATTAACAAAGGCTTCATGCTCCCAGAAGCACTCTTTCACAATCTGAGCCTGATGAATCCTGGTATTGTTATCTTGGAATATGCCCGTGCCATCAGGGAAGAAAAAATTCACTGATGGAATAACCTGGATGTTCAGTACATTCAGGGAGTCAGCTGACCTCATTCTTTGGGCACATAATGTTGCTGAACCTGGACCTGACAAACTGCAGCAACCTCAGATCATAGCACTGCCCCCACATGCTTATATGGTAAGCACTAGACATGATGGTGCATCACTTCAGCCACCTCTTACCTTGATGTGCCCATCACTCTGAAACGGTAAATCTGGACTCATCAGACCACATGACCTTCTTCCATTAATCTAGAGTCCAATCTTTATGCTCCGTAGCAAACTGAAGCCGTTTTGGTATTTTTGACGTGGTTTTCTTAAGGCTACACAGCTGTTTAGTCCAAATTCCTTGAATTCCCTTCAAATTCTGTGTGCAGAAATGCTCTTACTTTCACTATTAAACATATCCCTGAGTTCTGTTGCTGTTTTTTACTATTTGGTTTCACCAAACGTTTAATTGATCGCCGATCACGATCAGTCAAGATTTTTTTGGACCACATTCCTTTCTTCAAAGATACAGTTTACACTGTCCTACTTTTTAATAATGTGTTGGACAGTTCTTAACCTAATTTTAGTAGTTTCAGCATCTCCTTAGATGTTTTCTCTGCTGGATGCCAATAATTTGACTCTTCTGGAACAGATTAACATATTTTCCACGACCACAGGACGTGTCTGGTTGTCATGGTTGTTTAACAAATGAGAAGCTACTCACTGCATCAGTTAGAGTTAAATAACTTGTTTCCAGCTGAAACATAATCACCCATACAGTAATTATCCAATGGAGGACTCTCCCCTCATTTGATTAGTTAAGTAGAGGTGTAGACCTTTTTTTAGCCAGGCAGTACATACTTACAAGGGTGAACCAAAAATCCAAAAATGATCTGGACTTTAGTTAAATTAAAACTTCTGTTATCATCTGTACAAGGTCGCTGTCTCAGCAGTAACTGGTCTGCAGATTTGAATGTGTTACATCACTTCATTTACGACTGCAGTGCAAGTAAAAATGGCGGGTCCACCTATGATTTACAAGGTTCAACAATCAACAAGTGCTTGTTACAGTGAAATGCTCACTGAGCTGAAGCTTAAAATAAAAACAAAACATACAGCACAGCTATCCAAGGGTGTCAGGTTGTTGCATGACAACGTACGTCTGCACACCTCTAAACAGACTGTTTAGACACTTGGTTTGGAGGTTTTAAAGTATCCTCCCTGTAGCTCTGATCTAGCCCCATGTCAATGGACGGGGAGACACGTCTGAGGTGAAGACAGTGATGCATTCATGGCTTGCAGTTAAGCCAAAAACTTTTTACATGAGGGAATATAAAAGCTTGTTGATGGACAAAGTGTAGAGATTAGTGGGAAAAAAATATTTGTCTTTTCTGAAAAATGATTAAATTAAATTCTACAGCCACCACTTATACTCACCCTTATACATCCCATCAATTCATTCTGAGGGTTTCAGTCTGAAACTGAGCATTGCCCATCACAACAGAGGTCATTTACATACTTTGTATTTTATAACTCTGTCTACAGAACATAAAGCCAAACACATCACAAGTGGACCTCTAGAAGAATAAATAAATAAATAAATAAATAAATAAATAAATACATACATTCTATTGCCTTCATTTTTTTCTTTCTGCCATCGGAAAACGTTAGATAACATCACATTATGTTACATTTCATGATGAATGCACCAATAATAACAATCCAAAATTACTTGGAATAAAACTGGGCTACATTAATGTATATGAGCTTCTTTGTGGGAACGTTATAAGAGCAAATGTTCATATAAAGAAGTTTTCCTTTTCTTGTAAAATTACAATTTCAGATATGCAAGAGTAACATGCTATGGCTCACTTGATTAATGTTATGTCTAAGGCTAGTTTTGCAATTCAAAATATTAATGCGACGTGTAGAGAACACTGGAACTGTATGGTTTTCCTGGAACTGGTGGAGCGTAACGTGAGTAAGCCGTATGTTTCTAGTTCTCATGATATGTGTACTTGGCCTCTGTGCTCAGTTGTATGCACACAGTGCGGTGAATGACGGGGCCAAGCACCAGACAGGTAACCCCAGGACACTGACTCATGTAAACACTGCTTACACCCAAAACGTCCCCAGTGGTGGTTGGTGTACATTTTTTCTCCCTGTGATTTCCTACAGAAACTTTCCTCTACTAATTCTGAATACAGTTTACACACTAAAAGAACATATGTATTCTCTGCATGTACTCTGTACAACTTAGTGCATGCACTAAAATGGACATGCTAATTGGATGCTAATTTTGAATCACAGTATACTGTAAAACATCTAAAGTGTAAAGCTAATTTTATGCAGAGAACAGCCATCAACTAGAGCTATTTCCACTCCAAAGTCATACGCCACTTAAACAAAATATAGCAGCTGCCTCAGTCTGTACTCAGTCTACAATTGTATCATTACTGTTAGAATATTTTATGATAGACATAGAATTAGCATTAAGAGCAAAAACCATTTTCATTATTGCCACAGATCAAGTAAAAACTTTAATTTTTGTGTTGAGGCCTCTCACTGATGGAATGATATGTTGTGCGAGCCCAACACATTAACACCCACATTAATGGCACTAGTGAGAAAAGAGAGCATTACGCTAATAGGCCTGGCCACATCTCACATCATAAGTGGCCATTAATATTCCATTATCTGTCTGGACATCCTACCAAAAAGCCCAGAAATTGTCAGCAGTAAAAAGAGGCACTATTTCGCCCTTCAGGTGAGGTGTTAATATACTGTGTTCTTAAAAAGCGTCCATAACGGCATGCTCTTGAGTAGCAAAGCATCAGCCTTACCTTGTTTTAGGGGATGTCGTTAGCCACTCTTCATGCTTTTCAAATGATATCAAGTAGGCAGCAATCTCCTAGAACAAACAACAAAAGAAGAAGAGAAGTTGAGATTTGTATCCAGCACTGGCACGCTCCTTGATCTCACTTTCAGAATCTCACTTATTCACCTGTTGATAACATCAAGGTAAACAAAGCTAAAACCTGTCACGCTTGAAACAGCAACCAGAGAAATGACAACCTCGATGCCGTTAGCTCTGGATGTTTCATTCTCCACTTCGCAAGGAAGTTGTGTTTAGGACAAGTAATCCTTTCCCTTTATTGTGCTGGCAAGACATGGGTACTTTGATCACACTGCAGATGAGTGCTTCAGGGAGCTTAACCTTGGACGGATGTTACAAAAATACGGCCTCAGCAGACCCTCAGCCAGGGGTTTTCATCTTGTTAGCAAGAAGAAGAAAAACAGAGGTTACGGTTCACTCTTTCTGTGCTCAGGCCTCTCCTTGACACCTCTCTTGACATTCTCTAGCCCATCAACTGTACTATATTTGAAAATGTATCCAACCAGAGACACTCTCTTATTCTTTTACTGCATTACAACACCAGCTAGCCTGACTAGCTAATCCTTGTTAAAACTGACTCCAGGAAACACCATAATTAAAAAAAAAATCACTCCCACTCATTCAAGCCCTGTCATCACAATATGGAGCTAACAGGTTAAAGCCCAGAGGTGTGTCTCCACTGGCCTCTTGGAGCAGAGATAAAATAGCTCGGAATGTTTTCAGATGACCTGATGATGACCGACAACGGCCTGTTGCTATGCCAGAGCCCAGCCGTCTCCCTGGGTCATTTGTCAGCCCCTCATGCTCCACACCAAGCAGCGGCTGTGAGCGAGATTACACAGCCCAGGGAGCCGTAGACAATTCCAATTGACCTATCCATGCTCCGCCCACAAACGTTCTTTCTTTCACAGCTAGTGTTGCCAGTTTGGGCAAGCTTTACAGAGTGTTGGATCCTATTCAACATAATGAGAAACTCATTGGCACTTCTATAAATTATTCACACTGGATCACTACAATGAGTCACCACATAACAGGTTTCCAGCTTAAAATGCTATCCTACTGAGTTCAACTATGTTGTTGAAGCTAATCAAGACTAGGCAGGCTGCAAAATGAAGTGGCACAGAGTTTGTCAGTATCTTAGCTCAAGGGTATTTTGCACTTGGTCTGGAGTCTAGGATTTCTCATTAGACTGAATGGAATTTTCAACAAGTTCCCTAAAGTTTGTCCAACTTGGCAACATCAGCTGTAAAGGAAAGCATGTCTGAGTGAAGTATGGATGGCTCAATCCCTATTAGCCCATTTTATTGTTGAGCAACGCCTTTCGAGATTGAATCCCAGTCATGCTGTTTGCCATCAACAGCCGGGGCCCACAGAGATTTGGCAAATTTGGCAGTGCTCTCTCTGGGCAGGTAGATGGCGCTATCTCTCTCCCCATCACTCACACATTGCAATGTCCGCTGGCTCAGGAGTCTACTGAATGGTCCATTTGAAACTGGAGACCCTTTACTTTCGCCCAAGCGTGTTGGTTCCCCAGGGATGGTGTACTCAGCGGTAGTGCGAATAGAGGTGATGGCTGTATAACATGCAACGGAGGAGGCGTGTGCATGTCTTCACCCTCCTAAAGTCAGGGACAGTGCAAAGTGATGGGGAGAGCCACTAATGAGTTGGGCTAATTGGCAACTACCACACCAGGAAAGGGAGAAAATGTAAAAAACAAAAAACAAAAAAACAAAAAAAAACGCCTTTGTCTCACTTCAGAACGGCTAGATGAAGGTGCAGAGGAAGCTTAAGACGGTATTCACATGCAGAGTGGTCGCTCATCCCTTGAATTCGAAGATCACTGGAGAGACTCAGAGCTCATTTTATGCGCCGATGGTCTCAGTCGAGCAAGACATGAGTGGAATGCGTGTCCAAACGTCTAGCGCACAGAGTCGAGGCATGTCATGGAAAGGTTAACAACTTCATCACGGCATGTTATAGGTGCCTTATGAGGGCTTATGCAAAGGAGAGACATGTTAAAGGGAGGGAAAGTCAGGGAACAGCAGCAGAGGGCAGAACATCAAGATGCTCCTCACAGGCTGAATGACTTCTCCAGGACTGGCTGAATATCTGCGCCACAGCCATATGCTCTGTGAGCTGTTCTATGACGAGTGTAGAGAGTGCCTGGGGTGTTGTACGGCCTGAGATTGTGGAGTGTCAATTTAACCCCACTGCTCTCCTCCTCGGATGGTGGCGCATAAGACGGGCATGGCAAAGATGGAATAAGTAATGGCTCAAAGTACTAAAGGGAGAAAGAAGGTACTATAATGAGGTTACAAGAGGTGAATGTGAATAAGTAAAGCAGGGAAGGAGGGAAAGGCCGAGAGAGTAAGAGGGAGAGATATGGAGAGAGATCTACTGTATGTGGGATGTTGAAATAGACCCATGTACTGAATTCCATTTATAGGTGCTCGTAGGGATATATTACATGATATCATTGAACTGAAGGTCAACAACCTTCTCAAAGATATGGAACATTTGATTTGGAAAAGTATGCCAGCAGGAGGAAAAACAAGCTTGTGATTTAAAACCTTAACTTAAAGGTTGGTACAATTACTTCTACCACAGCGTCTTGGAGGGAAATTAATAGAAATTAAATGACAATTAATAAAATAAGCTCTGAGGGCAAACCAATGTCACCTTGCATGCTTACCTCAGTAACCTCAGGCTCCTACAGATGGCATTGCATGATGGTGATTGGACTATAAATACCTGCAGGGTGTGTGACAGGATTCATAGATTGTGAAGAGGTGGTATAGTGCAGGGAATGTCTTGTTCAATGGGTGGAAAAGCAGATGTTAATAACTGGTAAAAAGGAGTTACTGCATTTGGGCATTCCAAAGACCATAGTGTAATGGTAGCACAATGGAAGCATAGGGTCATAAGGGTTTAGCAGAATTCTTGTCTTCATCATATGTAGTTCCCTGCAGAATGTTCTTTCAGAAATTGGTTGTGAATTACCTGATTTGTTTTTGAAGCAATTCTTGCCTGGAAGTGAAGCGATTTTCATTCAAAAGATGTGAAACCCGCCAGTGGTTCCATCAGTGTTATCTTTCAGCCACAATTTTAAGGAGTTTCCAGTAGACTGGAATTTTCACCACAGCTGGTAGACCTGTATGCCCATATGATTTGATACTCTCGCAAACTCAGGTACTTCCTTCACACTATGGCCTTTACCTGATAGCAAAATTATTCTGGCCTTCATTCCCCATTTAATTTGGCCCACTTGTCGCATGAATTGATGCCACTGATGGCTCATATGTAGGTAACACTGCCATATCTCTGCCAGAAGTGGACCACATCTGTTATGGTACATGTGGGCCAAATATGTATTTTTTATATAAGGGCCACATTTGGCTCACATGACTTTGCCAGTGCTGACAGTGGACCAGCAGTGGCATTTCTCAGCCAGAAGCTATTTGGGCTAGCATGCCCGAATGCAATCATTCTTTTTTTGCCAATCATTAATATCTGCTTTACAACCCCTTTTCCAAACAGCAAATACGACATTCACTGCACAGTACCACATCTTCTCAATCTGTGAATTCTGTTGTATACCCCACAGGTATATATAGCCGGATCTTCCTCATATCCTTAATACTATCTGCAGGACAAGTTACCACCAACTTAAACATGCAAGGTGACTGTTTTTGTCCAAGGGGCTTGCAACAAGCTTAGTGTTGCAGCAGCTTTTACTGACCTCAAGTTTTATCTGCTGAAAGTCAAGCTAGAACTCCTGAGGCCACTAAGGGCACAGCATCACTAACAAATCAGCAAAATGCCTGAGCTATTGTTTCAGTGGTTTTCACAAAAATGTCCCAGGATCTCAGCATTGTACCATCCTCTGTGACCGTGGTGCATGCTCCTTTGTCTTCCTGTTTACCACTGGGCCAGGTTTTCATTAGCACTGTCTGATTGTTTGTCAAGTCAGGACCCCCGGACTCCCTTGGCACACCCTGAAAGACAAACAATGAACCACTACAATTTGGCGCAAAAAGAATAAAGATGGACAACGACCAAAGGGGAACGGAGCTTTTGTCAAATTCTGTTTATTCAGGAATCAATTCTCAGCAGCTTGTTAGTTCTTACTGTCCTTTTTCTAAGGCTGTTCCCACTCTTTCTTGCACCCTGTCACTTTTTCCCCAGCCCTCCACTCTTTGCTTGCTTTACTATTCCTATTATGTTTCTGTTCAGTGCTCCTCACTCAGAGCCGTAGTCACTGCAGAGATTATATGACAAAGTAGTTTTGCATTGAAATGAAGATGAAGGCCTGCAGGCTTCAGTGTTCTGCCAGAGAATCCCCTCCTCCTCCCCTTCTCCTCCTGACTTCCCTTCCACCCTGGGGGCCAGTCATTCGGCTTCCAGTGAGCCTGCTCCAGGCAAGCGCTTCTCTCACCTACTGTTAACCTGAAGGGTGACGCCTAGGTCTCGCTCTGACTGCCAATGAGATTCCCTCAGAATCTCAGAAGCCGTCACATGTGAAAACTCCTCAAAGTGTTCTTTAAACTACTGTGGGGAGGGGGGGAGCCAAGAGTCGAATGCCTGGGAGAGAGAGATCCAGACAAAACCCACGCCTCTTCAGCCCTCCTTTTTTAGAAGACGTCTGTCTCTTTCTCTTG
Organism: Crenuchus spilurus; assembly: GCA_036984385.1. Taxonomy (NCBI): domain Eukaryota; kingdom Metazoa; phylum Chordata; class Actinopteri; order Characiformes; family Crenuchidae; genus Crenuchus; species Crenuchus spilurus. The sequence goes on along the minus strand of BRDA01081918.1, from coordinate 48,343 downwards.
CCGTCTCCTTTAGCTTGCGCCTTTAATGCTTGTTGCTCGACTTTATGAAATGTAAATTGGCCTCTTGAGGAAATCAGCCTTGAATGTGTTCTCACAATTTCACAGCAAAAAAAGGAAGACATCAGCAACCTCACCGCTACTTTCAAAAGGCCAAACCTGCCATCAGACTGCAATTGTTGTTTTTGATATCAGACAGGAAGAAGTCTCAAACTGTATGACTTCCATTACGTGGCAAAGTTTAGGCTTGAAAATTGGTGCTGTGCAACCACGTGTGTTTTAGTGTTTGCAGTTCAGACTGCATGAAAACTGAAATTACCTTCACATTCAGTTGTAGCAGCTATTAATTCAAAGTATCATGGGCTCTAAGAGGAAATGCTTTGCTGAGGTGATCAAGGAACTAGTGCAGTGGAGTTGAGAGGAGGCCTTTGGTGTTTATGAATTAGCCATGGGTTATACCGTGTGGTGTTGAAATTAGTCACGGCAACAATGACAACAAAGAAAAAGCAGCTTATGGAAAAAGAATTGTCATTTTAAGTGCTAACAATGCTAAATGCTCTGATAATCTGTACATTGATTGTACATTGATTGAAATCTGCATTAATATTTGGCTTCCTCATGAAAGAAGGCTTGAGGGTACATAGGTACTCAGAAGGGTCAATTCACAAAAAAGGAATATGTGACAATGTACAAATGTTCTTTTAAACTCAAACTATTTCTTGGGGTGCAGGCAAGGGAAATTATGCAAATTTCACCCTGTTGAAAACTTCTGCTTCCACGTTTTGCTGAAGGGTAAAATATATGTTATGAGATTGGTCCAATTTTAATATGTGACCTCTTGCATTACTTCAAATCTCTATTAGATCTCTACCTTCTGCTGTAGTTCCCTCAGGTTCTTTAAAAAACCAGTTTCAAAAATCGCAAGTTGGCGGAGTAAGGAATCAATATTAGTCTCACTCGTTGGTCCCAAATGCTCTGCACTATAACTGCTTAAACCTAGAGTAAGTGTGAAATGAATCATGCTCAGTTGTGCTCCCTAAACGCCAGCAGCATCACTTTTAATCAGACTAATCCAGAGAATCCGGCAGGCCAATCTGGCACTCAAGCCGGGGGACCGAGGTGCGAACAGATGAGACGCAAAATGGAGGACTGACCTGTCCACATACATGAAATAACCTTAAAAGACAATTAGAAGAAGCTCCCCTAAGTCTTTATATCATGCTGTGTTTATATCAAGGGTATTCAGAGGTGGTCTGCAATATTTTCAAGCATCCTCAAGAATGTTTGTTCCGATTAAAAAAAAAAAGGCCAGGCCAGGGTTACCAGTAATACGAAGTGATGGCAAGGTGGTCCTCCTACAGTCATCTCAATAATCATAATCAAATTCACTATCTCATTCTTTTACATTTTCTCCCCGCCCACTCAGTCAAGGAGAAATCACAGAATCACAGGAAGTAAATTGACACTCCACTTTAAAAAGAGCAAGGGGAAATTGAGTCATTAATCATAACTCTCACGGCCCCCACTCCAATCCCAATCCTGTCCAGAGACACACACACATATTCACCCACATATACACACACCTCCAGTTCCAAAGTAATACTGAGGAGTGACCGGAGCTTGTTACACAGAGGAGATAAATACTTCCCTTAACTGTCATTTGCCAATGTCTTCCCTGCAAGCCTCTGTGTGGAGATGCCACTCCAGCGCTCGCTTTGATTAGTGGCTTTAACTTCACGGCCTGGCTGGAGAGGAGCTCAAGGAGAGAGTTGGAGGCAGGGAGGGAGAAGGACATCACAGTGGCCAGAGATTGATGTGCAGTCATGCTGTCACAGGAGTGAAAAAGCATGGGACATGCTATAAAGGATCATATGTGGGCAAATGCCTCCACAAAGAAGTCCAGGTCATTAAGCTCTTTCAAACTTGCTATCAATTTACAATTAATCTTCGTCATAGTTCATCACTTCCTCAGGACAGTGGTGTCCAGTCTTATTCAGAAGATGAACACCGGACCAACTGATTGAAGCAAATGATTAAACAAAGAGAAACAAGTCTGACCCTGACTGGATAAGACTGGAGGCCATTTCAATATGAGCATTACAACAGATCCAGTGTGTTCTATTAATGATATTATTTTAATTGTGTGAAAATAAACTTAATAACAAGGACAGTTGCTGTTTTGAATATTGTGTAAAAAGTTCATAAGTGAATCGGGAAACTGTCATATATTTTATATTCACTGCATGTAAAGTGACATATTTTAAGCCTTGTTTCCAGCAAACATAACCATGTCACAATGTTATATCAGCACTGCAAGAACAAAGACAATGCTGTCACAGTGCTGTCACAATATAATCATGTTTGCTGGGTTTGTTTCAATGTTGATACTGTTTGAATAGTAATTTACTCAAACACCAAATGACATGTTTTAATGTAAGATTCTAGATTTCTGATCATGAACTATACGCTTATAATTGATCAATAGTAAAACAAAAAGTCTGTAAATATGTCAGTTAACATATAATAAATATAAAATATATGACAGTATATGAACGTTTCCACAATGTTCACGTTTTTGATGTGGCACTGAATGTAATGAATACAGTTTTAGACTTCTTTAAAACTTATTTTAAGTGATATGATTTAGTTCTTAAACCATTATTTCTTAAAACAAGTATGGATAAATAATTTATCATTAGTTTTGGTCTCCCTGAACTGGCAGGACAATGGGGAGAGGGGTGTAAATGAGTAGCTCTTTGTCCTCCCTAAGCTTAAATGAAAATGTAACCTAACGCCCAAATGCCTACTTCTTGTTTTCTTTAAAACAAGCAAACATATCTAGAAATAGGCAGATTTTTATATTATACCAACCTTATAATAAAAAATATACCGTACATCTATCCACCCATCCATCCATTATCTTCCACTTAATCCTGGTCAGGATGGCACTGAGTCCCAAACCCCCTTAAGGGGCAAAGTCCAGGGCATTTACACTATCTTAGCTAAACTCAGGAACAGGGCAAAAAATCATTCACAGGGGATATACTGTACATAAACATAAACAAGATATAAAGTTTCCACTTGCAAAGACATATTTACTGCAATGAAATGCTATTAAATAAGGTAATGTTTGCAAAATGTCCTACATCTTAAGCACCTGCTCATTTCAGTATGACTAACACGCTTCAGCCAGACAGCTGGCTGCCAACCATGTCACCTCCACACTGGAAATGACCAGTGCTTTGCAGGCTGAGGGATATGAAAGGTCAAAAGGTCAAAGGAGCTAGAGCTGCGGGCTGTACAGCAGGTGTTTCTTCACCAGCTGCACCTGTTTAAGCTCAACCTACGTGGCTCTTCCTCGTCTCCAGCTGCTGGACGATGTGTAAACAGTTGCAGTAGGCAATAGTGGTGCTGCATGACGACCCTGTCTGTTTAGAGTTATTAATATTAACAAGAGAAAACAGGTTCCAAGTTTACAGGAATGAATTATGAACAAACAGTGAGGCGGGGGACCTGGTCTAACTTATGCACAGCATGTTTTTAAGTGTATGTGGTCAATTTTTTTTGTCTGGTGTTGCTCATCGTCCCACAGACATTGATGGCAGGAGTTCAGATTCTCAGGGCCAAGTCTGTCGTCTGTTGGACCGGGTGATATATCATTCAGGGATCGATCGGTAATCAATGAAGAATCCTGAAGGAGATCGGAGCTTTCGGGCTGTGCTGCTGGGCTCCTGCTTCTTCGATGGCCGCCTGTAAGAGCTTCCAATAGAGAGACTGGACAGAATCTGAGTGTTTTAGACTCTCTGTCTTGTAATATGGCAAAATATATATATATCACGATGTCATAACACACTATATGGATCATTATATTTACTAGTGCATCTCCAGAAATGATCATGAAGGTCATGATTTAATTCAAAGAGATAAACTGTCATCAATTTTATATTCATTACACATAAAGTGAAATATTTCAAGCATTTTTGTTAAAAATGTTAAATGTTAAATTCAGTCAAACTGCAAATGAAATATTGGTTGCATTAAGCAGTACATGAAAAGTACCAGAAAAATACCAGGAGAAATTTTGAAGTTTGCATTAGCAACACACTGTGATATCCCATGATTCAACAGGAGCTGTGGAGGCATTTGAAGCGGAGGGGGAAAATGGCGGAAAGCAGAGAGTTGTCTGCTACAAAATGAAATGTATTATAATGCTGTACAACACCAAATAACATTAGTGGAGACTACTAGACACCACAAATGTGCTTAAATAGGGAACAAATAACTAGACACAGGTGCAAATAATGAGGATAAGGGTGGACCGGGGCAGGACACGGGCGGAGACTTAAAGGGACAGGCACTAGTACAGAGCACATGACATGAAATCATGACAATAATACATACTTTCAGTAGAATTCTGCAGATTTTTTGCTATTTGGAGACGGAGTTAAAAATGCTGACACTGTCCTACCTCACCCTTCTACCAAAGAAGATTGAGTATCTGGAGCATCAGCATTTGTGGAGTTTATCATAGTCACAGACAGAAAGCAGAATTCTCTTCTAAAATAAACGTACGTCATGTCATGTTCATATGAGTGAGCCAAAACATTGGAACAGTTGTGTGTAATCATATTGTCCACCCCTAGTCTGTTTCCCTTTTCACTTATTTTCCTTTCCTGCTCTTTCTTTCACACATTTACATCACTAGCACTTACTTCTCTATTTTCTTATCTTGCTTTTGTTTTATTTTAACATACTTTGTGACACCTCACTTTCTTTATCCTTGTGCCATGGCCCTGTCCCTCTGCTAGTTTATTTGTTTGTTGTGGTGGGTTGTAAAACTACAAGCAATGATAAGGAGAGAGTATTATAGTGGAGGAAAGGCACAGGACAGACAGGGGAGGCTGAGTGGTCGGGAGGGAGTTGGCACTTAGCAAAATTGTTTTTCTCTTGTCCAAGGGCCAAGGCTACTGCCTTCTCTGATAAAAAGGAAACTATCATTTGAAGGGATACTATCAGTTAGCACTTAGCTGAGTGGGTGGGGAGGGAAAGAAAAAAAGAGTGTGGCTGAAAGAAATTGAGATGGAGAGGGCCGGCCATTACTGAAAATAGTCACCACATCATTACAGGTAATGTTCCTCGCTTTGTATGTGACCACGCAGACTAAAAATTTTCCATATAGGGTGAGGTTAGGTGCTCTCCATAAGCTTTCATATACTCATCAAATGTCAATGCCCAAATGTAATGAAATGTTCACCGTAGCTGAAACACCTTATTCAGTGTTCATACAGATTGGTCATTACTTCAGTTTGATAATATCCAATCTACTAACCCCCCCGACGTGATGTGATAAAATCTTTACTAAAGCTTGTGGATCATTTTCAATCTAAAAAAAGATCATTTGACACATTAGGCCTAAAGTGCTCATTAAGCTGGAAAGTGCACAAATGGAGAAACTTGTCTTCCTCAAATTAGCATTTCATTGTCCCTGCAATTTCCCCATAATCACGCAAACCCTAAAAAGTTTTTAATTTGTTTTGAACTTTTCCACTTGTTAAAGCTCGGGCCAATTGGTTGTCTTCTCCCACGTGCACAGTCATGCAGTAAATAGCTCCTTCACTTTCCGCCAAGTGAGGGAGATTGATAGCGACTGCAATTAATAGCTGCCTCTACAGATTAATTAAAAACACAAAAGCAAAACACAAAAACATACAGCTTTGGATCAAGAAGCATATGCACTGCGAGGGCTGAAACGGGGGGATAGGTATAGAAAGAGAACACAGCTCCCTGAGAGAGCATCATCAGAACTGTGTCTACCGTCAGCAGCAAGCAGCAGTCAGGGCTGCTGGCCAAATTTAGATGAAAAGGAGAACAATGGAGAAGCATGGAGTGAAAGAGCGAGGGCAGAGAGAAAGCGACACCATCCAGGAATGCGCCCCACCCTTTGTCACCAGGGGCCGGGAGTGAAGGTCGTATCCCAGGCAGGAGCATCCAGAAGCAGTCTAGTTACTGCCAGCTCAGCCCCAGAGGGAGATTTGATGGAACACTCCACGTTTCCTTCGCGACACATCCACAAGCCCGTCTGGAATCAAGGTTATTAACGTTTGAGAGAAAAAAAAAAAAACATCACAAAACTGTTAAAAAAATACACTCACTACCTATTTATGTTGTACAATAGATGAATGAATGTTTAATGCCAGTGGGTATCAAACTTTATTTTACAGCATTAAATGCATTCTTCAATGTCAAGAACCTTCTTAAATTTTAAAGACCCTGCACAATGAGTTCTACCATTAAAGATATCTTCTATGCTTGGCTAAGGGTTATGGATGGTGCTTGTGGTAGACTGAGAACAAAAAGATGCTGAATTTCCCATAATGGGAAATATTCCTATAACTGTCATTACCAAAAAAGAAAAAATAATAATAATAATAATTCATTACAAATTATTGATTATTTCTCAAAAACTGTGATGGGATTACTTTTATGAAAAAGTAACAATTTCTAATTACTTCTACATTACTCTATAAAACCCACACTAATTTGTAGCAAAATGTAGAAGAACTCAATCACAGTGGGTTTTATTTAAAAGAAGTGGTTCCTCTGCTTTGAACAAAATACAATCAGGTCTGTTTAATTAAAACAAGCAGCTAACGCTAAGGGTACATCTAGAAAGTGAACAGTTAAAACAGTTACAGCTCAAAGTAAAATCACTTTGAATCAGACACAAAGGTTAAAAGACTGTGATGCTGAAGGTAGCTTCTTGATCTTAAGCATTTTCAAATTTCACATTCCACCTTAAATTGTATAGCAGTTATACTCAGGGGCCTGCCAATTAAGGTGGAATGTGAAATTTCAAAATATAACAAGATGCTAACATGATTCTAAACTCTAGACTGACCTGTTTCAATAATGTTTGGACTTTCTGTATCAGCTCAATATTATGTTTTTAACATTTGCTTAGTTACAGCTGATTGTACCAAAGCCCTGATTAGCCATATAACCACAAACAAATGTGTTTGAATGTACCTCCTCACATTCTCATTCTGTCACAGTTTTCAGTTCCCTGACTCTTGACAGGCACTTCTTTGCTGGTGTTTGCTAAGTCGTGGCACGTTTGGAGCCCCCATTGCTTTCCCTCAGGTCACAAGTTCAGCATCCAACCATTAGGGGTGGATCAACCTTCCCAATCCGTACTGCAATCGAGGTTGCACCCTGAAAACCCAGCTCGCGCTCTACAGGAGCTGTCCATCTGGTTCAGGTACGAGTGAGGACAGGCAGGGTGAGACGGCCTCTGTCTAAACAGCAAGACATCAAAATCAATGCTTGATGGAGAAAGTTGAGCTGAGGAGAACATGAAGAAGAGTCCAGGATCAGCGGAGATTGAAAGAGAAAATCAGAGCCTATTGAAGGCAGACAGACTGAGAGCCATAGGGACTGCTGTTACAGGAGTCAAGACAAAGCTGTGTCTATCCAGACTGAAAAAAGAACAATCATAGAGAAGAGACAGCAGAAGATGGCACATTGAAAGGTTGAGGCTAAGTACATAAAACTTAGGGAGGACAATAGGACGAACAAAGCCAATGGTCATCATTGGACATCGTGACCAAAGGGCAGCCACTCCCAATGACATTTTGCTCAGTTACCTGAGATGAATACCTGAGGAGATTGGGGCTATTAGCATACATCCCAAAGAACAGATGTGTACAAAATAGTAGATTTCAAAACTGACCACACTCTCATATCCTTCTATCACAAGATGTTTAACTTCATTCCTCTGGGATGCTTTGTTTGCCAAAGTGAAATTTCGCTGTTTGTATGCCTTTGTTCCGCTGTCATTGAAGCAGATTCATCTTCGCCTCGATCAGAGGTCCGTGACGGGCCTTAATGAAGGTGTGTTTGCCCTGTCGAGAGCTCCAGGGGTTGGCTGCTTGTGTTTGGCGAGGCGGTCTGGCTGTCAGGCTATTTGGCACGGCTGGAGCTTGGCAATAAAGTGCTGACGTGGCAATAAAGGAAGCAGTGTGGCCGTGAAGGTCACTGCCAGACGTGGCAGCTTCAGACCGAACCTTGCCAAGCCACTCCCTGATAGGCCTATTCCGCCTCACTCACCTGGGCCAAGCTGGTCTTAGTGCTGCCTTTTGAAGGAGAAGGGGACATCAGTAGATTAGAGATAGTGTGGCTGTGGCTTCAAGGCATCTTGCAGTGAAAATCCTTGAAGTTTATTGCTGATGTGACTACTTGTACTATATTAAAGTTAAGATGTAAACTTTACTATGCTTTGGTAGTAAGGTGCTTGGGTCATGCTAATGACTGTATAAAACATAGACAGAGCATTGTCTCTAATAAGTAAAACAACCACAGGTCTAGCACACCTGCTGAGAGGCTGCAGTATGATGTAGCTTTCCCATGTGTTTCTATGACCAAACAGCACATTTCAATGTTTTATTTTCTCATCTAAATGGTCATTCCATCTACAGTGTCTGATTCTAACAACATCTGTTGGACCTGGCAACCCTGACTGCAGCAACTCTTTCTAGCTGTTACCCAGCCATCTAACACTAGTGGAGTTAGAAGTACTGTAGTGTAGAATTCTGTACTGTTTGTACTCAGACTTGTTTCAGTCTCTGCCATCGGTCTCTAGTAATTTATACATATAAATTTATATATATATATATATATAGAGAGAGAGAGAGATAGAGAGAGAGAGAGAGAATTTTCTTGTAGCAGAGATTACCTCCAAGAGAAATATAAAAAGACAGAAATCTGAGGCAGCCACAGATACAAACTCTGATTAAAGCCTGGCTTTCTGACACTGGCAGACACCTTCCTCATAAGTGCAGGTGATGGGATGGTTATAAATGTCCAAAAATGCCTTTCTTTTTCATTTCAATAAAACAGGAGTTTGGGGTAAAGCTGGCAAAGTATGCTCTTTCATGTACAGACCCAAAATCACTGAAGACGCTTTGCTGTGAGATTACGATTGCATCACACTCCCTTTGCTTCTCAAGGACATACTGCTGGCAGGACGTGGGGCCAAACTTTATTTTTTTATTTATTTTCTCTTCTTTTTTTCTTTTATTCTGGTAGGAAAAAGAGGCCATGGGCCATTTTTACTTTTGCTCTCGTTTAGAAAAAACCTTTTGACAAATGGTAGCGAGAAAGTTAGCAAATAAATAAATAACTTGTTGAATGAAAAGATGAATTCTAGAGTGAGCAGCAGCCAAGGAGTAACCATGTATCATGGTTAGCCAGCGCCGCTACAGCGCTCAGACAAAAACACAAGAGTGCAGAGAAGCGGCACATCAATCTAGCACACACACACACACACACCACGTTAACACACACAAACAAAACCTTTCTCAGCATACAGTGGTGTCACAGCGCACACACACACACACACACACACACACACACACACACACACACACACACACACTGTGCTCTCGACCATGCTTAACAAATGCCCAGCTCCAAAACTGTACAAACTAAGCAAAAAATCTTTTCATATTCAAAACTCTGGACATTACCAGAGTACTTTAAACACTAATGTTCAAACTTTTGAGTTATACACACATACACAGTATTTAACCAGATTCTGTCATCCTATGATTGGGACAATGTCTACCTGATTGGCATATGATGATGTCTACACAGAAACATTGCAACAATCGTGCAACCATTCACTCTCATCCTCCACTGCTTACCTGGTCTTTCCTTAATAAAGGGAAAACATAGCTAAAAAGGAAGCATGTGTGTCAACTTGCACAAACTCGGCAGATAACACAGGCTTCTGTTTTGAGAAAAAGTCATAAATGCAAAAATATTACAATAAAAATGAGGTTTTAACACCTTTTGATTGTGTAACGGAATATTATTGATGGATCTTTCATAGAGTAATAAATGATGTCAGCAGGTGCACCAAAAATCACAACAAATACACAATAATCTAATCTAATCTAATCTAATCTAATCTAATCTAACATGCAGAATTAAGCAGATCTGTGTCTGGTTAGTACTTGGATGGGAGACCTTTAAGGAAACATTGTGTGTCTGCTGCCACAACAGAGGCACTATTACTTTGTTCTGTGTGGATCCCAATGCCCCAGTGCAGTGATGGAGACACCCTACTGTATAAATGGTGCTGTCTTTCAGATGAGCTGTAAAACCAAGGTCCCAGTTTCTGAAGTGAGAAAAACATCCCTGGCCATGTCCTTTAAAAGAGTAGAGGTGTTACCCTGGATAAATGTTCCACTCCTAATCATCTCCATCTTCAAAACTAAGTTAGTGTCATCTCACTTCTCTTTCTAGGAGCTAATGTGTGACTGCTGTTGCATCACAGAGGTGGATGCTGACTATTGGTGGTGGATGAAGTAAGGCTTATGCCTGTCACAGAGTCAAAGAGCTTTGGGTTTCTAGAAAAGTGCTGTAGGACTGTAACGGTAAGTAAGTAAGTAAAAGTGGGGCTGGAGATGGTGTTAGTCATTGGTGAGGTCAATGTAAGGCTATGGTTTAGAGATTAAATGCTTGAAGGGGGTTGGGTTTAGCATGCGAGACCTCGCTGTTTAGTCTTTCAGAGGTGTTGTGGGCTTAAATCAGTCTGATAACCACTGTGAAGTGCAAATGAGGTAGTTTAGAGATGTGTCAATGAGGTTAACAAAGTCACTCATTACTTACAAATACATAAGAAAAAGGCATGTCAGCATTAAAATGTAAGTGTGTAAATGTGTGTTAAGAAGAATTGGATTAACGCTCTCAAAAACGAGCAATAAAATTCAAAGAAAAACAAAGGCTTGAGCATCTCACAGGAAGTGCTGGTGTTTAGTTGAGTGATGAGTGTTAACACAATAGTGGATCAACATTATGATGCCGTTCAGCCACTGACCAGGAATCAATAGCATCATCTACTGGCCCAAGCCTACTTCATAGATGCCATGAAAGTGCCATTAAACTATTTTTGACTCACACATAATTACTATAATCACTATTTAACACCAGTAAAATAAAAGTGCATATGCAAAACAGGCTGCATTGATTACTGTTCATTCTACATACACTATATGTCCAAATGTTTGTGGACACCACTTCTAATTAATGCATTCAGCTTTAAGTTGCACCCATTACAGATGTGCAAATACACACACACAACTTGTCTAGTCCCTGTAGAGAAGCAATGACAATAGAATTGAACTCTATATAAGCAGATAAACACGAACCTGCCAGCCATGAGCTAGAGGGGAGCCCACAGTGGAACGGTGTTCTCTGGAATGATGATGCTCCACTGAGTTGGGGATGAAGTGGTGATGGTGTTCATGCAACATCTTGACCTCACGAATGTTCTTGTAGCTAAATGCAATCAAATTCTCACAACAATGCTGCAGTAGAAAGCCTTGCCTTAACAGTAGAGACAGTTACTCTTTTTACCAGTGTATGAGCAAAAATTCCAATATTTTTGTCTACATAGTGTATGTAAAGCTTTAGTACATGTACTATGCATAATGGTTAACTGAACATTGGACACAAATAGCCAAATATACTTTAAAAAATAGAATTAATTGTCCTCAATTAAGAATTCTAGCTTCATCTTCAGTCTTCTTGTTTCAAGTACGGTACATGCTTACTCTCTTGACAACAAGTCTTACTACCAAAAGCTGTCCAAATGCATGTCATTTGAGACAAACGTGCTGTTTCCCTGCACATCGCAGGTTACACTGATATCCAGTCCACAGGTACCCCAGACACAATATGTAGCACCATGAATGTTTCAGGCTCATGTTGTACTAGATATGAATAAATAATGCACACATATACTGTATGTAAGCTTCATGTACAACCTGCAGTAATTAAGTATGCATGAAAATGCTCCATAAGGGACAGCAGGTGCACCATTGCAGTGAACATGAACATAGCAGCTACAGATAAAAGGAAAAAACACTATATTTAATAGAAGCTACAATCTTGCCTCTCTGCCTCTGAAATGCCATTATTCCCTGATGTCAGGTTAAAGTGTTCAGCGTGCCGAGGGAGAGACAGTCATTTCACTTTTCTCTGGTGTACCCTCGCTTGCATGCCTTTTCAGCAATTCCAACGCTTTTCGCCGGTGGCGAAAATTCAGCGAGTGTTAGGGAATGACTTATTTAACAGATAACATTTCCCCCTCTGTCAGCAGAAAGAAGTCCCTTTTTTTAAAAAAACGGGACAGAACCAATGTGGCGTGAAATCTAGGGTCATCCAGAGACAAATAACTCACGAGCAAAAGGGCAGCGGAGGACATGGAAATAAAGAAAGCAGCCTCATTCTGATAATTAATTAAAAGCAATTTCAGAGATCTTACGGAGGAAAAAGGCCTCTTGTTTGCAGTTCAGCGAACAAAAAACTTCACAAGGTCCATCATGTTGCTGACAATGGACCTCATACGTATCAACATCTGGCTCCACCTTGCAGTCACGTCCAATTTCCTTCAAGCTTAAGGCTGTATTGATTCCAAGTCTTCAGATATCCTTCTGGACTTCTTAGTGGAAAGCAATGGGAATGGTCTTTACATGTCCTAGTGGATGACTGTCAAGCTGGAAACCCTCTGGTGAACCCATCACTCAATGCACATTACAAATAAACGCTGGAGCTTGTTTTAAAGGGAAGTGCAAGTGCATAATTGACAAATGTATCAAATTCATGAGAGGTGAATCAAACTGCAAGCTACAATTAGGAAGTGTGAGCTTTATAATATCGTTTTAGTAAATAACATGTCAGTAAGGTCAATGGTATTCGACTGCTTGATGTTAACATAGCTCATTTTCAAATGGCGATGCAAAACCTCATTTAAAACAAACAAAAAAATCTATTAAGCCACTCAGAGTAAAACACATATTTCGGTGGTGTTGAGTGTTCCACATTTTTTTCTTTTCATGACTCATTTTTTCTCCTGTTGTCAGTTTCACTGTCAGTCTATTCGACTTGGACTAATCGATACGGACCAAGCCAAAGCATTCATAAGGATATGTGCAGATCCAGTGGGAAAGTGAACTGTTGCATTAGGTGAAGGGTAAGCACTTGACTGACTTCTCACACTCCCAGGCATAGCCTGAGGCCACTGAGGTTCCAGTCTTCTTCACTTGCTGAGTTCCAGTAAAGACAGCCATTCGCTGAGCACTATCACACTTCTTCTTCTTTTCCAAAGTAATGTCTTAACCTTTCATCTTAAGTGCTAAAAATATACCATTAGCATCAAACTTAGAGCACGGTGCTACTGAATCTATGTGATAATTAACACTTTATAACTGCCAGCGCTAATTTACGTTCTTTCCTCCTAGCCTGGAATACTGGCATGGTTATGTTATTTTTTGTTTTGGTGTGAAAGCAGCGGGAGTGACTTCGCTAGATGCAGAAACAACAGATATCTCAACCTCAGCGTGAGACGGCCCACTGAAGCTGTTCACGTCAGGATCATTTCTTGCGTGGGAGTTAAATCTGTGAACAGAAAGAAAACGTGTGTCCTGTTCGCTCTGCGAGGGCTTTTCAAACCACAGCAGTTCGAGGTGAGTGTCGTCTGCCTCACCAGGAAGCCATCATTCAGGCACATGCTCTGATGGTGAACACTGGTTATGGAAATAACAAATGGTCAAACAGTTCTTTCTGTCAGCACGTCTCTCACTTAAGGTGTGATTCTGGAGACATGGGGACTCCAGGTCTTTCGGGCCCCCCACCAGCCTAAACAGTAAAGTTGGAGCTAGAACTCCGGAAGCTACAATGTGGAGTGGAGGCAGACTGGTAAAACATCCAGCAGACACACTCAATTTATTTTGTTTTATCAAGCTTTTGACACAGACACAACTCAAGGCTAAATAGAGTGGACCACAAAGGACTGAAACATAGACAAAAGTTTATTTTCTTTCTCTTATAAAATTCACTGAAACAAGTATTTTTATAAGACAATAACACAAACTACTACTACATCTCCAAAAAGTGAAAGTTCATTTGTGTTCCTAATTTAATTCAACAAAGGTAAACTGTCATATACTTGTTACACATAAACTGGCATATTTCTGGCCTTTTTTGTTGTTGTGTTGATACTACTTGAATAGTAATTCATTCAAACTCCAAATGAAATATTCTTATAATTTTTGAGATTCTGGATTTCTGATTATAAGCCATAATCGACATGAAAACAAAAAATATTTAAATACGTCACTTTATGTGTAATGAGAATAAAATGTGAAATTAAATGATGAACAATGAACTTATTCATATTTGGGTTTTTGAGAGGTAACTCTAGTCCACCTGCAAAATATAAAAAAGTTGATTTGTGTTCATAATTTAATTCAAAAGGTAAACTGTTTTATATATGTTTTAGTCTTTACACATAAAGTGACATATTTCACACCTGTTGATACTGTTTTTTACTGTAATTTACTTAAACTTGTAATACTCTAATGAGGCATTAAGATGATGAGCAACCAAAAACACTGCGCACAGTTGACTCAATTGTTTTCATATAGACAGAGACTTCGCTGTGGAACTCTGAATGGCATGTGCCACTTGGATTTGCCGCTATGTTCAAAGTTCAACCAACGTGAACTTTGACCAGCTTTGCTGCTGACCTTTCCAAAGCGCAGCTTTGTGGTAAACATGCGGTAAAGCTGCAATGACCATGGAGAAGAAACTGCCACCCAAGCCCAGTGTCAATGCTACTACATTACATTACACATTACACTTTTATGCTGTGCCCAACTTTGTGATCAGCAAAGTGCAAAACAGTTATCATCTGAATTTCACCTAATAATCAAATGGATTTCTGATCTTCTTGAGCTTAAAACCATACTAATCAACATTAAAACAAGAAAATGCTTGAAATATGTCACTTTATATGTGAAGAATATAAAATATGAGTTTACCCTTTTGAATTAATTTATGAACAAAGACTTTTCACAATATTCACGTTTTTAGATGCTTTAGTATGTTTATAACTGTGAACTCTGAACGTTTACAACTTTCCTACTTTCAGAAGCGTACATAGAGATTATAGAAAAGTATCACCTTGTCCTTTGATTCTAAATAATTCTGTATAATAAACTGTGATGTTAAAAAGCATCATCAGTGCCTTTCTGCTCTTTTCTCTTTTCAATATGACTCTTTGTGCTATAACCTAAGCTTACAGATAAATGTGTCTTCAAAAGTACATGCAAAGCTAGGCCGTAGTATTTTCTCTGAGTCCAAAACAGCCGACGAAACTTTTTTTAAATGTTGTCTTGGTCTGATATAACCCACAACCAGCCTGCTTCCAACCGAGGACAAAGAGCCTTTAAAGCAGAGTACAGAAGGGTTACAAGTCTGAAACGATGACATAAGGGATGTTTGTCATTTGGTTCTGCATGGTTTAGACTTGGATGTACATTTCATAAAGAGGATTTCCTCTTGACACAATATGACAAAGTAGTGCAGGACAGCAGCAGTGGTGGGCGAGGGAAGTCGGGCGGAAGGCTGAAGTGAGTGAACGTGGCACAGCTCCACCTAGCATGCCACTCTCCCCGTGGAAACGGCCAAAGCTCTCTGGCCCCTGAACGACAAGTCGGCGGTGCGAATCATATTTCTGGGGCCTTGCACTTTCCTGAGCCATGTGCGACGGTGCAAATGCTTTACCCATAACCCTGTTTGTCACAGTCAGCAGAAGCGGAGCTCAGGGAGCAACGCAATAAGCTGGAGCCGAATGCTTTTTCGCCCTGTGGGTTGCTTATATGTAACTCTAAGTCCTGGGTGATTTGGCAAAACATCTTAACACTTTTTTAATTATAGTCATACATAAAAAACAGAATAATGTGACAAAAGTTCATTTTTGTTCATAATTAAATAAAAAAATGTCGCTTTATTTTCATTACACATTTCAAGCCTTTTTGTTTGAATCAGTACAGCTTATAGTTCATGGCTGACTAATTAAACAGAGTAATATGTTCAACAAACCATTTGGTAATGGTTTTCTCACTGTGGACAGCTGCTGGAAAAGTAAATCAGCATCTCCATATAACATAGCAGGAGATGGAAGCATGAAGTGCTGTAAAATCTGCTGCTAGATGCTGTGTTGACTTTGGACTAAACACAGTGGAGCAACAGCAGCAGATGACATGACACCTCGAAGCATCACAGACTGCAGAAACTGCACACTGGACTTCAGACACTTGGATTGTGTGTCTCTCCACTCTTCCTCCAGACTCTAGCAGCTGATTTACTGATGAAATACAACATTAGGAATGTGGCAGCTGTAGCCTGAGAGATGTACAGTAGTTTGAATAGTCATAGTCACTCAAACTTGCAGTGAAATATTCTAAGAATTTGAAATTCTTGATTTCTGATTTTTATGAGCTATAAACCAAACTGATCAATGATGAAACAAAAAAGCTAAATAATGTCATTTTACATGTTATGAATATAAGATATATGACAGTTTAACTTTTGAATTAAATCATGAACAAAACTTTTATTCATTATACTCTATTTTTCATGTATGGCTTTAATAATGTTAATTATCAGTTAAGGCTGAACCCTGCAGTATTTGTGACAATTGAAAACAACTTAATTTGAAAAAATAAAACCATTCTACACTCCAGTGTCTCTTGTAGAAATTTAGTTAGTCAAATTCACTGTCTTTTTTATTTCTTATACTGTCCTCAGTAGACATATCTTTGTAGCTAATTGCTCCATTAATTTATGCTGTTGTGAGTGACCAGCTCGATTCCTTTCCAGTGAGTAAAATAAACATCTCCTATTGCTTGATTGATGACCAATAAACAATCAAAATAATTTCATTAAAACTACTTAAAATAACAAAAACATCACTTAAATTGGTATTATTGATTTACCACATAGACCAAACTCGACCACATATGAATCTTTAATTTACAAACTTCTTAATTGTGCATATGAGACAAATATGCTCACTTTCATCTTCAGCTTCCATCTTCAACTCATGACTCCCCTTTTCATATCCGTGATTAATCATAGCCCTCGATTCTGGCTGCAATTCTGGGTCAAAACATTTCAAAACTTTCTGATACAGAAAGTTCAGAGGGAGGCAGAAGCAAAAGCTGAATAGATTTAGCAATGCCAGAATATTTATGAAACTCTGTCCTCTGCTCTTGACAGGAGAAGCTCTGTTTCATCCTTCAGGAGGCAAACTACGGTGTATGTGTCCAGAACTCTCTCTCTCTAAAAGAATTGCAAAGTACTGTGACTTGTTATGTTTCTTTAATAGCCCAAAATTAAGAATGTTGACTGTTATTGCCTGAAAAAATCAACCAATTCTGGCTCCTGATGACCATATGAACAGTGTTTCTCCACAATATCCTGTCTTCTGTTTGGCTCTTTTGGCTTATTAATGTCTTTGTCTCAATTCCTATGATAGTATCCTTCCACCATGTTGCCCTCTTTCTCTTTTACATAACACTGAATCAAGTATACTGTAATTCTTATAATGTGTCTAAAATAAGAGCTTCAGTTCGGTTAGTCTGACTTTTGGTAAAACGAGAGACTGAAAAGTCTTCACCAATACCTAAAGCTCAAAGGCATCAGTGATTTTGCTGTCATATTTCTTCACTGTAAGATCCTTTGTTGTTAACAATAGAACCTTTCTTTTTCATATTTAGCTAATGTTTTTAGTCTGTTCTTTAATTTCCAGGTTTTCCTAATTTTCCTCTATGATTGTCATTTCATTCACATAACAAAGGTTACTGATGTTGCTTCCACCAGTCTTGAGTCCTTGAACATCTTCCTGCAATTGCCTCCTGATTAGAATGATGAGATGCTCTGGTATAACCATTTCACTATATTTCAATAATATTCCAGAAAATTATTAGAATGACCTGATGATGGAGCTTTGCTTTAAATAAGCTGTGCTGTTATCATCATTTTAGTTATTTAGTCTAACACTTGTTAACTCCCTTTTTCAGACACACTGATTTAGTCTGTCATGCCTTAACATTTTTACAAATTACACCCATCTAAAATTTTGTTTACAAAGTGTTACACAGACTTTTGTTCAACACAAGCTCAGCAACAACAGTGTCAAAACAGTAAGTTTAGACTTTAGACTTTCCAAAAACCTGTTTTCAGATGTGCTGATATATTGTGAAAAAACACTCCAAACATTTCAAGACTTTTGAGCTCAGAACTGAATAAACAGAGGTGTTGGCTACACACTGCTCATTACAGTTTTTAGAAATTGTATGTGGTTTTATTTCTAAACATATGTGAGATGAAGTGTTTCACTCATTCAGTGGTTCATATATTGAATATTTATGAGATAGTTGTGAGGTGAGAGGTGAAAGCTCTTTGTTTAGATGCAGCTTTTATTCACACACATTACACGCCCAGTAATAAACCAATGGAATGTCTGGAATTACCATGTCATTATCATAAAAATGACAGATTGTGTCATTTGGCAGAACAAAAATGTGCAGTTATCTGACTCTGTCTGAAAAAAATGTCTGCTTACTTTAGATATCACAGATATCTAAAAATATATTTCAATTTAAGCTATATAGATTTGAAAAGTAGACTCTTTAAGGTTTCATTTTATTTCTAAAATAAAATCTTGCAACATTGTAGTGTTTAATTTTCGAAATTTTGTTAACATGCCACCGGTGGGAGTGTCGACTCCAGGGTTTAGATTTGTGTATCCAATTTTTCAGTGTTTACTTCATGGTCAAAGGGTTCTTAATAAAGTAGAATGGTTCTATCAAAATGATTTTGTTAATGTTACAATGTCAGGCTTGTAATAATTGCAAAAGAACCCTTTAAAGATGGGCAATAACAACGCTGGAAAAAAGATCATCAATGGCTTTGAGCTTTGGTATTGGTAAAGACTATTGTTACAATGTCAGGCTTTTAATAATAGCAAAAAAAACAAAAAACCCTGAACAACCATTTTTTAACCCTTTAGAGTCTACGGACCCACCTGAACAAAACCAAAATTCTGCATAAACACATAAATAACTGTGAGATTTTATCCTAGAAACAAAACGAAACATACTCTGAAAACCTTAAAGATTTCATATGTACTGTATATATACAGTATATCTTGAATCAAAATACATTTTATATATTTGTGAGAGGATCTTAAATAAGCAGTGAGACCTCTGTAAGATAGTCAGAGTGACTATCTTACCAAAATCGATGCCGCCAAAATTATGCGTTCTGTCATTCATATTATAATGACATGGTAATTCCGTACATAGCATTGGTGTAATACTGGACATGGAATCTGGAATGTGTGAAGACCCCCCATCAAACAAAAGACCCCACACCTCGTACTTCATCTAATAAATATAGAAGCCACTGCTTGTCAAACAGGCCACATTTGTTAAGCTTTAGAAATAAAACCATATACAATTTCTAACAACCGACCATTGTGTAGCCAACACGTCTGTTTATTCAGTTCTGAGCTCAAAAGTCTTGGCTATAAATATTTAGAGTGTTTTTTCACAATATATCAGCACATCTGAAAACAGATTTAGTTTAGAGCAGATTTAATCAAAATATAGATGTATGAGACTCTTGCTGTTTTGACACTGTTGTTGCTGAGTTTGTGCTGAACAAAAGCCTGTGTAACACTTTGAAAAAAATATTTTATTTTAGATGGATGTAATTTGTAAAAAAAAATTAAGCCATATCAAACAACATCAGAGTGTCTGAAAAACCCTCGGAGTCCATGGGGTTAAGAGTATATATATATATATATATATATATATATATATATATTCTACTCTCTTTTGAATATAACAAAAACAAGCAACTCATCCAACCTAAGAGATCAATAAATCTTAGCTATCTCTATGACAAGAGGCTGAGCTATGTTGTACCATTCAATCTGTGTCAAAAACTACAGATGAAATTTCTTCAGGCTACAGAAAAGATGGGGGTGACTGAAGGCCATTTAAGCTGTCTGAGAACAGCAATCTTTGTCTTGGATAAAATATTAGCCATTCACTATTGTAGTCACTGCTCATCTAGAACATGTCCACTGTTCACATTATTTACAGTAATTCAACAGATTTCAATAGAGGTCCATTCACGCTCCCTAAAGACGCCATAAGCTGCTCTTTCTGCAATTTTTCCCACTTTCCTGCCATTAGCCTCCCATCAACAAGACCCAGCTTTAATCGCTTGACCACAGACATCGACCAGCGCTCTGGCTCAGACTTTTGTCACACGGCCCTCTCCAGGGACTAGCGTGCATGTCTAGAAAGGGCCAAGGAGCTAACAGCTTCTTCTTCCTGGAAGCCTAAAATGTGTGTGTGTGTGCATGGAGGCACTCATGTAGAACATGTCTCTCCAGAGGGATCTCTCCACGGAGCACTGACATGAGAAGACTGCAACACACTTAAGGTTGATACTCTACATTACCTGCGCAAGCAGTGAGAACGCATCGGCTTTCGCTCTTTCTTCAATTCATTAGCTCTATTTGTTTAGTGGAGAGTAGGAGGCAAATGGAAAACGGAGATGGAGAACAGCAACATATATATACCAACAATAACAAATACCTGGCAGTGCAAAATGTGATAAAAAGAAGAAGAAAAACAAAACGCCCATATTAATTCCCTCTTTGGAGTTGGGGTTGTTCTGTGGCAGATAACAAAGAGTCACCAAATCCCGAGGGGGGGGGGGGGGAGTGATGCATCATTTCTTTGTCGCCACTGAAGACGTGGAGATCTATGCAACGTATGCCTGGCATTCTCGCGAGTACTCGCAGAGCAAATATTATCTCAAGTCCAATTGGCTTTGAAATGCAAACGCACAATTACGTCTTCCCCATGCCAACTGTTGCAAAGCCTCTTAATTGCATTCTTCCCTGGGTTTCTTGTTTACACATGATCCACAACATCCCCTTTTTGGCAGAGGCCAACAGTGTGGCCCTCACAAGTGGAGCTTTTGCAGCCCAGATAAAGAGGCAGAGATCGTAAATGAGGAAGGCATAGCAAAAGAACTCCGTGGCTTCAATGATATCTGTTTGTTTCAGTTGCTTGTTTGGACAAAAACGGCTTCAGCCAGCCAACGGCCTCTGAATACTCGTTATTTCACCGCTACACCTACTCACATTCAGCTTGGCCGGCGAATCCGGAGAAGCCTTGGCGCCCCTTTTGAGCTGCTCTCATGACCGAGGTTTAGGTCAGTTCTGTGCAACTGACCCAAAAGTCACGCGCTTGAAATTTGAAACTTTAGTTTGGAGGGAAAAAAAAGTGAATGTTTTGATGTTTTCTGCTGCCATAGGCAGTGAGGAGTTTCCATAGAAACTCAAATCCCTCACAACACATTGGTTCTTGTTACTATCCTTAATGGCTGCTTCCTTGTGGTCAGACCCGAGTGTCGAGGCTGTCCTCCTCCATGATGCCATGATGTGATGTGACGTGAGTGGGTGAGGAAGGAGGTAGGTAGGGGTAAGGTATTACAGTACCTGAAGCAAACTCAGGGCTCATTTGTGTGTATGTATGTGTGAATGTGAGAGTGGTATGGAGGAAGAAATCACCACCTCTCACAGTTCCGCCTCAGTGCTGAGGAGGAAAGGGGAAGAGGGCGCAAGCGCACCAATCAATATTCTTGAGAGACCGCCCCTCCCACACACTCTCTCTCTCCTGCCACCCGCTTCCCGCCTTGCGATTGGATGCAAGGGCCTGCGCCACATGACCTTCAGCGTGGCCAGCAGGGACCCGCCCCCTCGCCCGCCTCGTCGAGATGAGGGCGCGTCACATCCATCTCTGTCAGCCGCTAGCAGCTCCACCATTCATCAGCTGGAACGCCCGACAGCAACGCTAGAACACTGAGAGCGCTCACACACACACAGACTCAGACACTCCAGCATACATAGCCTACTCAAACATAAACACACATGCATGCTATCACTGAAAGCTAAAGAAATGTGTATGTTATAATCTATGTAATATAATATTATGGACTTAATTCCACACTGTCAATATACTGCAAGATACTGAGACAGCAATTAGCCTTACGATACAGTGCCACATCAAAACATTTGAATATTGTGAAAATCTCAAAATGTTATATTCATTACAGGTAAAGTAACATTTCAATTTTTTTTTCTTTTACTGTTGAATCGTTTGGCTTAAAGCTCATGAAAATCCAAAATCTCAAATGATTAGAATATTTCATTTCAAGCTTCGTTACAATTCAAGCTGTATGAATAAAAAAGCTCAAAATGTTGTGTTATGTATAATAAATATGAAAAGTTTATCTTTTTTTAATTAAATTATGAACAAAAATGAACTTTTTTTTACAATATTCAAATTTTTGTATTGATGCACCAAAGCATACTGGGAGTGCGAGACCTTTACGTAACATCGCCCTGAAATATTCCAACCAAAATGATTTATGTTTGTTGAATCATGTAAAAGCATTGATTCATCAAAACACAGAAACTTGTCTGTTTCATCTAACGTTTGGGTCAGCTTGCTCACTGCACGCAGTGAAACATTTATGACTTGTTAGAGGCTCATTTGCATGTACTGAGATATCAATATTTCAAATGCCAGGATCACAAAAGAGTATTAAAGTTGCAACAAGAAATTCCGTTATTTATTTGACAGCTTTCACCTTTGTAGATAAGGTACCACCTCAGGCTTCAACACCTCTATGATGTATTGCCAGCTGGTCAAGATCCTGGCCCCATAACCTACGATGTTGGACCTGTATGACTCTGCAAATGCATGCCTTCATGAGCCTTTCACCACAGGGCCTGCTTCCATGGATTCATATGCATCTACTACAATATCTGTCCAAATGTTTGGACGCCCCTTGTAATGAGTACATTTAGCTACTTCAACATGAACCTGTTGTCACCGTGCCTAATAACAGTCGGGGGCTAGAGGGGTATAAAGCCCCCAGCTTTGAGCTGTGAAGCAACTGAACTGTATTCTCTGGAATGACGGTGAGAAATGTTTTAACCCTCTGGTGCCTGAGGGCATTTCAGACACTCTGATGTAGTCTGACATTTTTTGACTTTTTTACAAATTACAACAATGTTAAAACAGCAAGTGTGTCATAAAGCTATATTTTGATTAAATATGCTCTAAATTTAGACTTTCCAAAAAGCTTTTTTCAGATGTGCTGACATATTGTGAAAAAAAAACACTCTAAACATTTCAAGACTTTTGAGCTCAGAACTGAATAAACAGAGGTGTTGGCTACACACTGCTCATTACAGCTTTTAGAAATGGTATGTGCTTTTATTTCTAAAGCTTAATGATTGTTTTCATTAGCTACTAACCCTACATTGAATATTCATGAGATACTCAGGTGAGAGGTTTACTGTTCAGGTCCATCTCAGGTGAGAGCTCTTTGTTCACGTTCACATTCCATGACCAGTAATCCATCAATGGAATGTCAGGAATTACCATGTCATTATCATATGAATGACAGTTCATGTCATTTGGTGGGAAAATAAAGTGCAGTTGTCTGACTCACTCTCACAAACGAGTCTCTGCTTATTTAAGCTCCTCTCACAAATATCTAGAAATATATATTTCAATTCAAGCTATATACATTTGAAACGTAAACCTTTAATGTTTCCAGAGTATGTTTTGTTTTGTTTCTAGGATAAAATCTCGATGAGATATATAAGTGTTTTTGAGAGTGAGAAATATAAGGAATTTTGTTAATACGCCAAGGTTAATACCCTTGATTTTGGAAAAAACTATGAATGAGCAGGTGTTCCAATACTTTTGTCCCAATACAGTCTATATATGCAAGCCTCAAAATATAAAGCATGTTTCCCTGTGTTGCAGCTTTAATGGCCAGTTTTGTAACAGTTTTTCCAGAAATATTTTTACTCAAATCACCATAATTTCTGCAGACAACTGTTTCAAATATACACAAAAATGTCATGGCTAGCTTAATTAGTGTATTAATATGCACATTACACTAGATTAATATAGATTCTAACATCACATGTATATTCATAGAACTATAAGCCCAGAGATCATTCTGATCAATAGGATTAGTCTGTATGCTAATGCAAACAAAGCGTTTTGTAATCCCGTCCAAACAGCAGTATTACACCAGCTTTTCTGTCTTGATGTGTAAACAGTAATCTATCATCAGATGACAAACACTGAATGCTCACGAGCCTTTCTGTATCGCCAGTCCACTGTAAACACAGCAGTGAATTTAAACAGTGAGACTTCAATAATCACTCCAAACAGGCACTCCAAACATAACTAGAGTGTTTAGACATGGAGTAGATCTCACAATACGGGGCAAATTAAGAGACTATACTTACAATCCAGCTATATAAGCCATAAAAATAACAACAAATCTAAAGACTGAGCTGCCACTGTCAGAACAACAGTTATATCCTGTTCTACATTTAAAATAATGGAACTCATGTAGAGTGTCGCATGACTCTCCAATTAAACCTAAAGGAAAAGCTAAAAGTACCACACAATGTTCATTACATTAACACCATATTTTGCTGTATTTTACACAGATTTCATTAAAAAAGAACAGACATGTTAGTTTAATTGTAAAAATGGAAAAATGTATCTATTCTATCAAATAAAAATGTGTCTTTAAAGACAGTGGGTGCATTAATAAATAGCTATTGTATCAATTTGGTATCAAGTATTGTGATACTACACTAAATGTTGCTATGGTATTTAGAAGTAATGTCTTAACTTATATTAAAACTTATGCTAAAATAAAAGTGTGTAAATCCTTTAAAAATAAATTTTATGTGGATCTGATTTTCTTTATAGAGCTCAATATTTAGTATTCATTCAATTATCAGAACAGGCACTTGACCTCTGTTTTCAGGCTTTGTTATGTATGTTCATATCTGATGTAAACCTCAAAAAATACACTTCTTTCAAAAACTTTCAAAAATACACACATTAGTCTGGTCCCACCTGCAGTGCTATTTGATTGGTAGATGATTCCAATCAGATCTGCTTTTCAGTGTTTTTGTAGATGTCTTAGGCTTTATATATACAGTATATATACATACTTGTACACGCACACACACACACACACACACACACACACATATATATAATATATATATCTGTGTGTGTGTGTGTGTGTGTGTAGTGCTTTATTTTTAAAATGTGTTCAACTACTATATGTGCATTGTATGTACTGTAAGGTTTATTTGAACTTTGATCCTTGTAAAATGTCACATTACTAATGTCAAATAAAATATAAATGAATGCCGGTCCCAAATATCAGTTATATGTGTCCTTAATTACGCACCTACAGTATCTGAATGGATGCAGGTAAAACATACATTCTCATTCATTGTTCTGAAGCATTCTGAAATCAAGGGTATTAAAAAAGACTATCCTGCTTTTGTTGGAGCATCTGTCTTTACTGTTCAGGGAAGCCTTTCTGCTAGTTTGCAGTGAGGATTTGATTGTATCCAGCAACAACAGTGTTAGTGAGGTCAGGATCCTGGATGATCATGACCACCACCTACCCCCAACTCATCCCAAAAGTACTGGATGGAGCTCCATCATTCCAGAGAACACAGTTCCACTGCTCCACAGCTCAGTTCTGGGGGCTTTATACCCCTCTAGTCCAGATGGCATTAGACATGGTGGCAGTAGGTACATGTTTACCTGCTCCAGAGAGTCCTATTCTATTGGCAGTACTTCTCTACAGGGACTAGACATGTGAAAATGTGTGTACATTTGTATATCTGTGTCAACTTAAAGTAGGTTAATGTATTCATTACAAGGGGTGTCCACAAATATTTGGACATATCATGTACAATGTACAAACAATTGAGCTTCATTGCTCTTTTTTTCAGCAGTTGCTACAGTATGACTACCTCCCAAAATACTCACATCTGGGCTTTGAATCTGAAAGACAGGCGCGATAACTCTCTCTGAGCATTAGTCTGACAAAGTGTGCAATGAAAACGATGTTGCAGAGGGAGGAGACTGGCCTGGAAGTGGCGACCACGAGACATATTTATTTTTAATTGCTATGCACCCTGTTTTTAATTTCTGGCCAGTGACATTAAAATGCCTTTTTCTTTTTTTTGAGAGGGAAAACAAATGGAAATGCATTAAGGCCTGGGTGGGTGGGAAGGAGAACGTGACTGAAATGTAAAAAGCGCCGGAAGGGACTGAGCGGTCCAACAAAAGAAACGGCGTAGTTGTAATCCCTACATTAGCCGCACTGTCAAGCCACTAATAAAAATAAGGCTGAGACAGAAGTGTGTGTGATTTAAAGCCATTTTAAAGGCCCTCTAAAAGGAGCAGCGGTGCGTAGCTGCCTTTTTCTCCCTCCTCATATTCAGAATTGTGCTTCACACTGTCTGTCTAGCCTTCTCAGCCTGCTGGGCTGTTATTCTAGGAACAATATTGTTTGCTTTTTGGCCATGTTTTGGAGCTTAACACAAAGAACTGTGGTTTATAGTAACATCAAGTGCTGAAAAATGCCTCTCAGTACATGAATATGAGCAATGTAAAGTGACCCTTATCTAATCAAGAGCAAAAGAGTGGAAAGAGAAAAAGAAAAATGCTCTGGAGTCAGAGCCAGAGACTTTAATGTTTAAGGCCATTCCACGCCAGCTGAATGGCTTGTACTCTTTTTTGCTGGCCAACTCGAAGCATAAAGGTAAAGCAATGGCGTCGTTAGATGTCCATTAAAAAACAAACAACGTGTCTGGTCCCTTTTGTGAATGGGTATTATTCCCCCATCAGTGCCATGAATGTGTTTACTGTCCTTGAAAGAGGAGCTCAAAAGCGCTGAGCAGGCTCCCTCCCTCCAGGACACTGTTTGATCGCTCTTGGACTGACATTTGGTTAATGAACAAAGGTGTCCCTGCATTCTCCCTGGAGAGGGGAGTTGAACCAATCCAACACTGGTGACACTCAGAAAGAGAAGGACTTTTCTGCAATAAGGCTTCACTTGAGAATACAGGATACCATGCTACTTCTCCTGGTGGGCCATCCAGCTATTTAACCTCCGAGCTGTTGGGCCATGAATGGGGCCAGAACCCTTGGGCTTTTGGGCCCCTGTTTTCCCTGCAATGCTCCACTGAGGCACATAACCTGGATTGGGCCTTTTATCAGTCGTGTGAGGCTGCAAGAACGGGGGAGGCACAAGGAAAAGGGGTTGACAAGCGCTGACCCCCATTGACAGGTGGGCAGATTGAGGGCCGAGATTAGCTCCACTCTCCTGCCGAAAGGAGGGCCCGCCAGACACATCAGCCAGGATGAACAACCACGCTGTGTCACAGTGTCAAGCCTGCTAGCCTCAGACACCAGCAGGGGAATGCATCAGAACTCGTTCCCTGCAGAGGGTGGCCCAAGAGCAGAGACAAGAAGTTGGACACTGTGTTTGAGTCATATAACAAGATTCTCTGATCGAGAATGACTTATAATAAATGTTAGGACTTTAAAAAGGACGTTACTGGTAGAGATGGTTGGAGAAACTAAACTTTGATGCAGGACAATAGTGTAATCCACTAGGTTGAGGTAAAAATCATTGACTTCTCAACAATATGACTCAATTTTCTTTAAAGAAAAATAAAAGCATCTGAAATTTTCACCAGCATATGATTCAATTACGTTATTCTGAAACTATTCACAATTAGTTCTAAACTCTTAAAGAGCTTAGAGCTGCAGGTTAGTCCAGCATCTATTCTTTAGAATCATAAATTCACTACTTTCTTATTTTCTAAGACACATACAAAAGAGAGGAGTCTTTTCTTTTTTTCTCAACTTACTCAATTCTGCTTATTACTGCCAATTAGATTTTGATTCATCTTCATCTTTTATCTTTTTGATACAGCCTTAAAAAAGTGCTGAAAAACCACTGAAGCATTGATTGCTGGCTGCAGTCCTTTACTGATGTTTCACAACAAATAGAACAGAGCAACAAATAGTTTTTGCCCTGGAGAAGGGTGACCTCTTGTGGCACAAATCTGAGTTGCGAGATAAACCTACATAAAGCCCCTTTAGTGCTGTGCAGCATGATAAAATGATTTCTGGACAAAAAATCTAAAAGCTCTACATTTTTGATGTTCAGCAGTAAATTTGAAGCATGAATTTAGTATTTTACAAATTATAAATGCAGTTTCTGCTCATTTGAATGGCTCGTTTACAAAAAACATCAACATTTTATATTTATGCCATGTTCCTGCATAAAAACCTGGAGATTTGGGCATTAAAATAAAAAAACTAACAAAATACAGAAGTTAATAGAGGTTGAATATATTCTGAAAAAAGAAATGTGTGACCTTCCGCCTGATGCAGCATCTTGAGCCACGCCCCCATGTCGTCACGTGTCTGCCATGTGCGTCTTTGTCTTTCATGTCCTGTCTAACATCATGTCCACGCCCCTAGCCTTGTCACGTATTGTCAAGTTCATTGTCACATGCCTTTCGTATCCCTCTCCCTAATCATGTAGTCTTTAAAAGCCATAGTCCTGGTCGGTCATTTCTGTGTTGTGTTAATCTGCATCTCACGTTACCCCAGATGCAGTCCTAGCCCGTTTGGCGCCCTGGGCAAACACCCCCCAAACCCCTGGTGGAACTGCAGTACCGTACCACCACCCCCCCGCCTCTGATGTCGCCCACCTGGATTTGGCTGCTTCCGATTCGTCGTCAGTCGAGCACTCTTACTTAATGTGACTGTTCAAAACATTTAGACAGTAGTAGAACAGACAGGTGCATTTTGGAATTAGCTCAAAATAATTGGACACAATTAGTTGAAAGTCATTACAATACATAACTATCAATTCTAACATTCAGCTCCAAAATCAATGCAGTTCAACAGTCAATCAGACCAATGTAATACAATGCACAAACCCATATTTACAATACACCTACTACTATACTACCCAACACACAGCAGCAAAAAACACAATTTAAACACAACAGATGATGTGGTAGGAGCAGAAGCTGTAAGAGTTGATCAAAATCTCTCACCACTATTGATTGCAGTCTGCCAGCATAGCAAAAACAACATTATGAGGCATTGAGGTCAAATTTAATTTACCCGTATCGCTTTCCAATGGCATCTGATCACCGGGCCAACAAGCACATGCTTATAAGCACTCTTGAAGGTAATTTGTCTGCTTCTTACAATGAAAAGCTCACTGACCTCATTGTCATTGCACATTGGCACCTGCTAGCATTCAGATTAGCCATGGCTATGGCAAGGAGCTCATTCAGATTTCCGAGTGTAGCGCTAAACTCGAGCCAAAGTCACTCACACTCAGTCACACATTCTGACTCTCTCAGGGAGTTGGATGAATCGAGGACATCAAGGCGCGCAACAAGTGTGTTCCATTTAGCACCGCACTGAGGACCCCCACTGAGCCAGGGAGGCTTTTGAAGATGCCTATCACAACTTCTCAAACCTGCCACAGAAAAGACCTCATTTCACACAAAAACAAATCACCTCCTTGGAAAAAAGTCCTGACACATCCAGTTCTATAGTGTTTAAAAATGCTCATCACACCTTTATGAAGTGTGACGCCCGTGCATCTCTTTATACGGTAAGTACCTGAAAAAAGGAAGAGTTGGAAGGGAAGATGAAAGTCTTAAGGCTGGTTTGTATATGCTTTTGTTTCTTTTCTTTGTTGTTGCAGGTTGCAAAATGCAGTTAACATGAGAACAGAGTCATCTCTTGGACTGTTAAGATGTAACAAGAAAGGGTAAGCAAGATACAAGTGACAGCAAGTTGTATTTAAAGAACCCACAGATGAAATACCATAAATGAAATCCATAGTTGGGGTCAAAGCACAGGCTGGTAAGGTTGTCATGGGGTAAATCCATAAAGGGATAGCTAGACCAATATATATTAAAGTCAAAACAAATGTAAAGTAACAAACAGTCCAGGAAACACTAGGAATAAGACAGGAAAGATCTAAAACATCAGCTCAGACCTAGGCATAAAGGCACAGTTAACACAAAGATCTCCTAAATATCTGAGTTTACTGAAAGGAAGTTCTACTCAAACAGCAGAAAAAGTTGTAATTATGAGCTCTCAACTTATGTAAGTTTTATTTTGCCCTAGATTAGCATTTTTATGTATCATCAGCCATATATTAGTGTTGATAATTTAATTAAAAAAGGGAAACGGTCATATTTTACATTAATTCCCTGTAACATGACATACTTCAAGCCTTTTTTTGTTCTTAAAATGTTAACACTGTTTGAAAACTGTGGATGGGTGGGCAGCAAGGGACCACGCTCACGGAACTACGTCTGGACCAGCAAGGGACCACCCTTGTGGAGTGACAATTGGACCTGTATCGTGGATCGCCCTCGTTCCTGAGCAGTGGTTTCACCTGCTTGGGACTGCCAACGTAGAACAATGAGTAGACCTGTTTGAGTGCCCCTCCCTAAAGCACAGTGATTTGGTGCTGAGGATGAGCCCTTCTCCCCTTATTGGTAAGAGCCAGCATCAGCTCATTGTCTACAGTTGCTCGCTGGCCGTTTTAAAGGGATCCGTGGCAGCAGTTTGGCGCAGAGAATTTGTGTCAGCCATCTCACTCATAATGCCATAATTTTTTTTTCGTTTGCAGACAGACTTTCGTAGAGGCTATCTCTTCAGGTCCCTGAATCTCAGTTTCTCAGTTCCTGTCCTCCTCTCAGGCCAGGAGGCATGGACATTACTTTGTTACTATTTTCTTGGGGTTTTAGGGAGTGTTAATGTGTCCTGGGGAAGAGCCTTGTATTGGCATAGTGCGGTTTGGTGGCCGTCCTCCCTGTTTATGGCACTGTGTGGGTTGCGGAAGCCTCCCATACCAAGACCAGTTGCCAACGGGGAAACTAAATCCCTCGCATATCCCCCCTTGAGTAGTGTGGAGGCTCTCCTCAGTTGACATTGCAGCTGTAGTGCATGGGTATCTTTTCAGACCCACCCCTGGTGGCAGTGCACACTGGTAAGAGATAGGACCCTCCTAGGAGGTGATGTCAGGCCAAGTTTGATCATTTTTGAGATTCACTGTTTTGCCATGCAAAAGATGCCTGTTCACCACACCTTACATCGCTGCTGCACTCATTCATTCCCGGCTGTGGCTTTATACTTTGGTTTGATCCTTTTTGGGTTGCTTTGTAGTTGTGCCTCATGCACCCTCTCTGCATTTGAGCCTGACCTAGAGGCATAGTATCCGAGTTTTCGCTTCAAAGGGGGCCGTGTGCCAGAGGGAGCTTGACTCCACCCTCTAGCTCACCCCAGTCCTGTGACAATTCTACTTATTTGACTTGAAATATGTAATTTTACTCATAATGAATATATAATGTGACCTGTGTGAATTAACCTAATGAACCCATATGAGCTGTAAAAGTGTAACAGTGCTGTGACCACGAGGAGACAGAAGCAGGCATGGCTCTAATACATAACTTTTATTTAACAAAGCAAAACTCAAACTGTGGCTGTGAAACAAAACAAACAATTCTGTGGCTTGACGAAATGGCAGGAACACACACACATGTCATGAACGCAGAGAATGATGGATGAAGGACTGGCACACTGGGAGGCTTTTAAAGCACACATAATCATGGAGGGAGATACGAGAGGGCTGTGAACTTGACAAGGCACAGGTGAAGCCAATGATACATGACATGACATGATGAGACTAGAGGTGTGGGCATGACGTAGACCTGACGTGAATTACAACACATGCACATGGCAGAGACAGACGAGGCACAAGGCATGGCCAGGTATGCGGCAGGGTCACAATAATGAATAGGAAGCAAATTAGCAGCCAATAATTAATGCATTTGTTTTAAATTGTGAGTGATCACATTTACAACTGAAACACAACCAGCCAGTAGTTCTAGTATGAAGACTATTGTGTGATATGAGCTCATCCAAATGTTCTGCATAATTTGCAGTAAATATAAATATAACTTTCCCTGTCTTCAATTCTTGGCTAAAGAATAGTTTAAGATATTAATTGTGGCAGTGCTTCAATTGCCATTTATTCCCCTGTGATTATTTGCAAGGAAAATGAAGACTCGAACCAGAATTAAAATCTAATCTGGGAACTCCAGCCTGGCCTACACTGATCAGCCAGTGGCTATGCATCACTGACACCAACATACCCCTAACTCCTATTATACTAAAACATGTGCTCTCTTCTACTAGCTGTGTCTCCCATCCCCCTACACTCTTCTCCCTCTCTACTTATCTATTTCCATTACCCCTCAGCTGTCTCTCCTCCCCAACCTTCTCTCAGACATTTTCTTGGACATGCAAGCTGCTCTGATTCTTTTTGTACTTATCTGTCATTCATCCCAGTTGATTAATTCCGTAACATGGCTCTTTCCCTGGCCCCAGCCTCAGACTTATCCGATTCCAGCAGAGTCTTTCTGAGCTCCACAGGCCTTTTTCTACCTGCTGATTCTGACAGAAAACCTCAGGGAGTCAAGACGCCTCCTGTTTTTTAACATTACCGCTAGCATTAGCTACGGTACAAATCACAGATACCCAAGTACCAGCCTGAAATGATACTGCACATCCTCATGCAAGCTGGAGTTCATTAGATGCATTCGCAAGCAAAGCACACTGCTCCAGAGTACTTAATCTGATCAGTGCCAAAGAAAGAGACGTATGAATGAGTATTGATCAGGTCAGGCTAGTCAGAGAAGCAGATGAATTGTGATAACCCCAGAGATAAAGCAACCAATGAGAGTATTTTGTGCATTAAAGTATATTTAAAGCCTATTTCTATCTATATACAGATGGGCAGTTAAATAAGTTTCATATCTGCCTGATATAGCTGAGATAATTCAAACTTAAACAAATTTGTCAAATCTATTAAAAAAATTCCATATACATAAATGAGCCAAAATGCTATGACAAATAAGCTAATGTGCTTAATATGCTGTTGGCCCACAGCATGCTGCAACCTGCTGAGTCATCGACTCTACAAGATCAACAAAGACGCCCTGTGGTATCTGGAACCAAGATGTTAGCAGCAGATACTTTAACCCATAAGAACCCAAACACAGTTATCCTTAAAGAAAATTACTAAGAATACAAAAAATTAGACCTAGTGGATGACATGGAACATATTTCTGATTTTTTTTTAATGCAACCTACTAGTGTCAAAGATCTTAATGTTACATTATCAAACATCTGGTACGTTACATATATGTTACATTGACAAACATCTGTAATGTTACATATTTGTTTCACTGTCAAGCATCTGTAATGTTACATAAACGTCATTGTGTCAAACATCTGTAATGTTACATATATGTTACACTGTCAAAGGTCTATAATGTTACATGTTACACTGTCAAAGGTCTATAATGTTACATATACGTTACAATGTCAACCATCTGTAATGTTACATATGTTACACTGTCAAACATCTGTAATGTTACATATATGTTACACTGTCAAAGATCTCTAATGTTACATATGTTACACTGTCAAAGATCTGCAATGTTACATATACGTTACACTGTCAAACACCTGTAATGTTACATACTGTATATGTTACACTGTCAAACATCTGTAATGTTGTATATAAGTTAAACTGACAAACATCTGTAATGTTACATATATGTTACACTGTCAAAGATCTCTAATTTTACATATGTTACACTGTCAAAGATCTGCAATGTTACATATACGTTACACTGTCAAACACCTGTAATGTTACATACTGTATATGTTACACTGTCAAACATCTGTAATGTTGTATATAAGTTAAACTGACAAACATCTGTAATGTTACATATATGTTACACTGTCAAAGATCTCTAATTTTACATATGTTACACTGTCAAAGATCTGCAATGTTACATATACGTTACACTGTCAAACACCTGTAATGTTACATACTGTATATGTTACACTGTCAAACATCTGTAATGTTGTATATAAGTTACACTGACAAACATCTGTAATGTTACATATATGTTACACTGTCAAAAGTCTGTAATGTTACATATGTTATACTGTCAAAAATTTGTAATGTTATTTACTGTATCTGTTGCACTGTTAAAGATCTGTAATGTTACATATGTTACACTGTCAAGGGTCTGTAATGTTACATATATGTTACACTGTCAAAGGTCTATAATGTTACATATGTTACACTGTCAAAGACCTGTAATGTTACATATATGTTACACTGGTCATTCACAGTATAACACAGTATATTTGGGTTTGTGGTTAGGGTACTGCCTTTGTGACCAGAAGGTCACTTGTTTGATTCTTAAGACGAACAGGACATGAATGAACTGCCCTTGAGCAAGACACCTAATTCCCTAGCACCTAGGTCCTGGGCTGCCCACTGTTTGGGCAAGTTTGCTCACTGCCTCTAGCGTGTGTGTTCACTGGTATGTGAGTATGTGTGTTTCAATGCAGGGATGGGTTAAATGTGGAGATGTGCAAGGAATTTGGAGGTCACCTGTCAGGTACTCATCACTGCAGACTGGGAGGACCTCACAAACCTTGGTGGTTCAGAGATTCTCCAGCATCCTTTGTCAACATGACGGCCCATTTCTCCAACATCAGCACGTTTTCCGAAAGTACTCTTACAATCTAATATAACCAACACCATGACATGCAGTGTTGTTATAAGATAATCAATGTTATGTGCTTTATCAGTGAGTCACAATGTTTTGGCTCACTTTTGCATATCCCTCATTTTCCGATGCAAGATACAAGGTCATCTCAATCAAAAATGTAAACTTTGCAGATAAAAGCTTAACACACATACTTTGCCAATGCCCATTTTGCTTTACCTCATTAAGCAAATTAATGCAAAATTGAGTTTGGAAGGCGGCATATTCAAATAACTATGTACATCGCCTATATGTGCCAGGCAGAGTCTGATACCTCTCTGTGCATGTTCTTCCAGAAGGGAGGAGTTGGCATAGCATCCCTTAGACAGCCGCACATCTGGGCACAGATGAAATATTCAGCTCCAGGTCTTCTCCAGTGGGGGGAGGGCGTTACCTCACCTTCTGTGGTGTTAATCATTCACGCAGAACACTCAACACAACAGGGGCTCCAAGGAGCTGAGGAGATCATCTCTAAACAAGGAAGGATGTGTGCAAACATTTGCAAAGCTTGCTAAATGTGCAATGAGAATGCCTGTGGTTATCTCAGGAATAAAATATTCTTCAGTTCATCTCAGGCTATGATGTCTGCAAACATATAGAAACAGCCATAAATGTAAACAGAAAAAAAAATCTTACAATGGTATGGCCCCCAGCCTTCAGATCAACCATCCTTTAGCATCTCTATCACTATTCTTCATACTGTTTCCATTTAAAACTTATTTTTTCTCCTTCACTTTCTTTCCTCTTGCCGTTTTCCCTCCAATTCTAAAGAAACACAGACACCCTGCAGGGCAGAAATAAGACTGCCTCCATCTTTTCTGGTTTTACCTGCAGCATGACTGAACTGAAGGCCAGAGCATACCAATCCATTCTCCAACATACACTAAGAAACCCTAATGTGCCTTACCTACAGTCATCAAAAATTCAATATTGTGAAAAAGGTCAATAGTGGTTCATTTAAATTAAAATATATACAGATTTTATATTAATTACACGTAAAGTCACATAGATCCGTTTGACTTATAGCTCATGAAAATCAGAAATCTAGAATCTCACATTATTTATTAGAACATTTTATTTTAATATGTATATAAATTATTTATTTATTTATTTATTTTTAATTATTACTGTATTTTTTTTACTTTTTTTGGAAGCTTGTCACATTGTTATTATCACCTTACCTTTTTGTCATCTGTTTACCTAACAGAACATGATTTGTTAAGAGGTCACAGAGGTGACCATTCTCACAAACAAGTAAACATTCTAGTTATAATGAAGCTACAACTGCAGTTTGAGATTACAACTACATTTCCCAGAGTGCTACAGTGTTCCCCGCAGCGGAGGTTTAATGGAGGGGCTCATTAACCTTGGGGAGTTGTTTTAAATGCCAATAGTTTTAGCTGACACCACAAAAGAGCTGCAGAAAAAGGGGTCTCTCCTCTCACTGCCACATGCAAATTGCTTTCTCAAAAGGAAATTATTTCCCGAGGGCTGAATGCTATTAATCTAAATTCTCTGGTCGTCAAATTGTTGCACATAATAACACGTATGGAACAGCTTATGATGTTTATCTCAAATGACATTCCATTACAGAATGAAAAAACATGCTTTTTTTTGGGGCCCTTAGTTTTGTCTTACACAAAAACCATCAGCTTTCTTGAGCGTTAATGTGGCTCTGGGTGCGGTATTTACTAATGTGTCGATTAGGGCTATTTTGACTGTACAGACATGACTTAGACATAAAAAACAATGCTTGAACATAATTATGGACACACAAATGCTCTTCTTAAGAACATAAACTCACATTAAGCTCTCAGACTCTGTTAACATGCCTTACCCTATTGTAAAATTTATGACCCAAGCATGTTACAATTGATTGAAAAGCATGGACACGGTGAATTTGCCTGGAATTCCACCAAGACACAGTTGGCTTCTGTTCCAGGCTGACGCTGGCATCAGTGTTGTTTAATTAACTTGCTATAGAGATATGGGTGGTTAAGTTAAACATCACAGGGCACATGTGAACTCTAGTGAAATAACAACCCCTTGGACTGAGGGCTCTAAGGTTGGTTTCAACGCCACTGATACATGCTCACTAAAATGTAGGGACCGTGTAATTAAAAAGTCTTGAGATTGAATAATCGATAAATGAGGAAGCTGTATAAAGCACGGATTCAAGATTTATGCTTGTAAATAAATATGTAAATACTGTGAAAGGAAATTGGCCTGGGCTAGGATTTAGACTGCTAAATTGTAATCAACAGGCAACCATGTAGAATAGCCAAGGCCAATAACGTGGCAAGTCTTCATGATCTCCATTAGAATGATAATCATTCCGTAAGCGCTCATTTCGGCCTCCGACGGAACGCAAAGCACTTTCCCAAACAACGGGGAAGCTCCACCACAGTAGGGAACATGGCAAACATTTAAAGAGCTCTCCTCTTTTCATTACTTATCAGACAGTTATCACATTAGTCCTTCGGTCGGGGTGCTTTGGACGGCTGATCGGTATCTGGGAATCGTTTGCGGGATAAACCTGCGGTTTTTCGTTTTGCAGTGTTGGCACACGGCACAAGGTTCAGCATTGCCAGCGAGGTACAGCGCAGATGCCTTCTGTCGTAATCTCACCGTCCCATCAGTGCCCAAATTAAAACGAAGGATGGGAAATTGGATTTCCAGCGTCCCACCTCAGCAGGAATATCCTCCCTTTGTCTTAAGGACATTAGGCAGTGAGCACCCCCCCTCCCACAGCTCCTCCATGAAAGATCCATTAATAACCCTGGGTGGACAGACTGGCAGGGGGCCAGGTCCTCGGCAAAAGAGAAGGATGGAGAGAGCCAGGAGAGAAAGAAAGAGAGAGAGAGAACCTGTCTCATGCTTCAGAATGTATGTAATTATATGCATGATGGTCACTGAGATCACTGTGTGAAGTTAGGTGATGAACTCAGGCAGCACTAGAAGATCTGCTTGATTTCACATGTTGACAATATTCCAAACTCTAGGATGCCTGATTTCACAAAGTGATGCCTAACAAGTCCTGACGTGGCAACTGTACATACATATTCATTAGCTGGTGTTTTAACCACTCATGACATTGATGTTTCACCAGTTGTTTACAATACGGGCCATATTTAACCCATTTACCAAAAAATTCTAACATGCTTAGTGCAAAACTGTCAGGAAAAGCACTGAAAAAATAGACGTTTGCATTTCTATGTTTTTATTTAGCTAGTATCCATCAAAAACGCAGAATGTGAAAATTCACTTCCGTTTATATATATATATTTAATTATAATATAACATGTAAAGTGATATTTTTATTTATTTATTTATTTTATTTCAACCACAATTTTCTCCCCAATGTGTTAGTAGCCAATTGACCTGCCCATTCGTTGTCTCTCCCTATCACTTGTAATGTCTCTGACTCTAGGAGGGTGCAGACTAACACAGGCCTCCTCTGATGCATGTGAAGTCAAGCTCCGCCTCTTTTCCAACTGCTGCTCATACATCGCCACCGTCAGCCAATGCGCTAGGAGGACAGCGCAGGATCCCCAGTTCTGACGGATCACCTGGCAGACGCCTGAGCCAGCCGACATTACTTAGTAGTGCTGGGGAGAGAGTGCCATCTTACCTACCCAGAGAGAGCAAAGCCCATTTTTGCTCTCTCAGGCCCTGACTTCTGATGGAAAGCAGCATGGTCGGGGCCTTAAAGTGACATTTAAAGTCATGTTTGCTTTAGTGTTGATCAGTATAACTTATAGCTCATGAAGGTTAGAAATCTAAAATAGAAAAACATTTTATTTACAGTTTGGGTAAATTACTATTCAACCATTCAAACACAGCCAGCTGGTTTAACAGTATCAACATTAAAACAAAAAAGCCTTGAAATGCCCCTTTACATGTAATTAATATAAAATAGTTTGTCTTTTTGAATTATGAACACAAATGAACTTTTTATGATACTCTAATATGCACTAGTATGAGGCCTGCATTAAATTGTTCATTTATGATCTACCAAACGGTTACAAATGAAGAAACAATCTCTGATCTAAGCATACCAGAACTTTCAGACAGAAACACTAGTTTGTGCAGCTTGTACAAAACCACTTTGTGAAAACAGCCTCTGTTCCAGGCTAAGACAAATTACTGAACATCTCAGAGAAGGCCAAGCTGAAGGAAAACTTGGGGAGACGAATGTTGTTTCTAGTGTGATTCCTTCTGAGTGGACATGGCCACTACTTCTCCACTATCCTCCCTGAAGCCCCCCGGGTTCTGTCACTCTGCTCTCTCCTCTCGTCAGTGCTAATTTTGGGTGACGCCAATGTTTTCTGCTTCTGCACAATGCGGTTTGTCACTGTAATGAAGTGCTCTAGACAGAACTTGTCCTGTGAGAGTCACATCCAGGGGTTAAATTGGACCAGAATGGCATTCCAACGCCCTCAAGGCAGCTTGGAAGGTATTTTTTTCTCCAGGGTCTACTGGTTTTAACCTGCAGCATGACTGACCTTGTCCATTAAACACATTCACTATCATGTCACAAAAAACAAACAGAAACATGATACACGAAGAGTCCATTGTGTGAAAATATGTACAAATAAATGCACAAAATCAATTGAAAGTTGATTTTAACCATCCTGGTGAGATGAGCTCTCTAAAAGAGCACCCATTACATGTAGTCTGCTATGCAAATTTAGCCATTAGGAAGGCAGAGTTAAAGATAAGATCACTGCATATATCACTAAAAGTTTTTAATGACAGATTCAGTGATCTTATCCATAACTCTCCCCTCGTAATATACTTACGGCCACTAATTATTAGTGCTTAGACGTGGCTCTTTGAGATTCTTTGAGGTTCAGGAGACTTAATGCAGATAAATCTGTTCCTTAGAAGAAATAGCACGAGGTTTAAAAAATGAACAAGAGATACTTCTTGTTGAGATAAATAATATAATAGTCATTCCCGGCATTAAAACTATGAAGACTCTTAGAATGAGAAATGGTTGAGTTCATACTGAGATTCTAGTCTTTAATAAACATCAGAATTATTATCCCAGCAAATCTGAACACAATGTGAGGCTTTATTGATACTGCCACTAAAACTCAAGAGGAGATGTGATAGTTCTTTGTCGCATGATAAAAATCTGAGCAACAGGAAGGAGTCTCATTTGTGTTTCCATCTGCTCTCTATGAGAAACTGAGATGTTGATGAGACCTTCTTTAGGAGTTATTTATAAAAATGGACAGAGAAAATACAAACTATAACGAGGTTGCTGCCACTGTTTGGACCTTTGTGATGTATCGTCTCTTTCAGATATGAACTGTATGCCGTACAGAGTCAGAAACCACAGAAGCGAGTCTGAGATTACAGAGAGGAGCGAGAGATGCTCATAAGGCAAACC
Source organism: Crenuchus spilurus (assembly GCA_036984385.1). Lineage (NCBI taxonomy): Eukaryota > Metazoa > Chordata > Actinopteri > Characiformes > Crenuchidae > Crenuchus > Crenuchus spilurus. The sequence continues at coordinate 8,414 of BRDA01081918.1, read as the reverse complement.
CCAAAGCAACAGAACACCTCCTTGAGGGAAAGAAACCAACACTGTCGTTGCAAACTCCATTGTTGCAGAAACAATGCCTGCACATCATAACAATAATCAGTAATTAATTAGTGATAAGCAGACAAGAGCGGGTCCTGGCATGGGATTTGACCCGGCAACGCTGAGGCTGCTGACCGAGTCTTTCCTCTGCTGGCCCCTCCCCAGCACCCTCACTTCTCTCCTCACTGGGAGGTGCGCTGCCTGGAGAACGAGGTATATGAGGGTCATAAATCTGCCGCGGGAGGTTGGGCTCCATGCTCATTTGTTGGCCAGTCATGTGTGAAAATGTTAATGAGGGTTGTTATAATCCAGGAGACGCTCGCCATTCACATTTCACGCACGTCCCTGGCTTTTCTGCTTACACACGCCTATTGTGCCGCATCAATCCTCAGCCACTGTCGCACTAATAATAGATCTAATTGCTCGAGTCGGTCTGGTACCTCCAGCACACCACTCTATCCCTGCTTTCAAAAAAGAACAGGCAGGTTTTCCCAAAGGATAGAGTTCTATACCTAGTACAGAGTATATTTGTGTTGAGAGTATCAGTCGCCAAGGTTAGCAAGACCTAACACCTCTCTTCAGCTTAAAGGAATAGTTCCGCAAACCATTTCCATTACAGGATTTTACCTTTACCCCAAATGTCAACAAATCTGGTGTCCTACTGGAGCTACAAAGCTAATGTAGATAACATGTAATGGACGTTTATAGTTTACCAATTGGATTTGCCTATGTGTTTAACACTCACTGACAGTGTTTTCTAAAAAAATGGACAAAACTATGTTGCACAAATATATTTTGTAGTCACAACCTTCCTGAAGTCTGAATTTTGTCTGTAGTTTTGTTAAATTGTAAAATTATTTAAATGTTATTGCTGAACTACAGCTTCTAAAAACCAGTGTTTTACAGATTTCCCTTCTATATCTATTAGAATTTATTTAAATGCCTTTTCCTAATGTGGTAGTCGCCAATTAACCCAACCCATTAGTGACTCTCCCCATCACTTTTAAATGTCCCTCACTCTAGGAGGGTGAAGACATGCACATGCCTCCTCAATTTTGTGCGATACACCATCCACTTCTGAACTACCGTTGATACTTTGTCACTGGGCAAACGCACTTGGAGGAAAGTGCAGGGTCTCTAGTTTCAAATCAACCAATCAGTAGATGCCCGAACAAGCAGAGCCTCCACTGCATGTGATACAGCCACCACCTCTTTCCTAACTACCGCTGATACACCGTCACTGGGGAGCCAACGCGCTCGGAGGAAAGCGCAGGATTCCCAGCTCCGAATGGACCAATCAGTAGATGCCTGAGCCAGCAGAAATTGCAGTGTGTGAGTGATAGGGAGAGAGAGCGTCATCTACCCACCCAGAGAGAGCACTGCCAATTTTGCTCTCTATGGGCCCCGGCTGTTGATGGTAAACAGCATGACTGGGATTCAAACTCATGATCCTCTGGTCATTGTGTCAGTGTCTTAGCCTGCTGAGCCACTCGGGGCTTATATCCATTAGAATTAAATGACACATTCTGATTGCCCACCTCAGTCAAGCCACTTCTGCATGTATGGATCTTTTGGAAACTGTAATACAGGTAGTCCTTGATTTACAACGTTGATCCGTTGCGTCGTAAACCGAATTTTGTGTAAGTCGCAACATACATACATACTGTACATAAATAACATACTTTAAGCACTTATCCTATCCTAACACCTATCCTAACACAGTAATGATCAAAAAACATATATAAAATACGTTTAATAATGAAATGAAACAGCCGCGTAACCGTGTATTCTTCCGCCGCGCACAGCGCCGCGCACACCAAACATGAAACAAGGCTTTATACAGTAAATGGGAGATGTGTCGTAACCATGAAACATTGTAACTTGGGGACGACGTAACCCGGGGACTACCTGTAATTCATTTGCTCCACCACTCAAATAACTCTGCTACAGACTGTGTGCAGGAACAACACACCATATAACTGCATTGGAATGGGCGGGGCTATACTGCTGAGAGTCAGAAGTTATTAAAGGTTGTCCTTTAATCTTAAAACAAAGTGTCTCGCCAAAATATTTACAAGATAAAATATGAATGGCAAACTGATGCGTCTGTTTACATAACGCATAAACTACTCATTCTTAAAACAAAACCCGCCTGTTTCTGGTGACCGCTGCATACTTCAGTGCTTCATATTTAGACGTGTGAAAATGTAACCGACTCAAATGGGACTTCTCTTCTCTCATCGCCTCTTTCATGTTCTTCGCAGACGGAGATTTCCAGAATCTCACTTTGATCTCCACCTTGGATTAGCTCTCAACTGGATTTGTGGGCACTGGGGAATACAGACACAAGCATGCAACTGCATACACGCCAGCACAAGCACCCAACTTCTTTCTTGGTTTGACTCTCTGAGTTTCTCACTATCAGGCGCCATAACAGGAGACATTGAGGAAAGTAACTGTCTCACTGAGAGATGCATATGACTGAAAAAAAGTGCATAGACAAGCAACACTTAGCTCCCAGCTCACTCTAACTACAACTAAACGGCAGAATAATTACTGTTGTTGAATAAAACATGCTGCACTGAATGGCCATCAACATGTCAGAGATGGCCAAGGTTTGCTGGAGAGCAGAAGAGCATTCTTGGGGATGTGGAGGATTCACAAGACAAACAGTGTTTGCTTATGAAAAGAAATACCTATTCTCTCTGTATTTTTCTCTGAGGGTTATGTATTTCTATCACATCCCATCACCATTCTTCTGCCATATCTCTTCTAATTGTTGCTTTTCTCCCAGTGCTCATTTCAGTACTCTCAGGCTGTCTCTACTCTTCTATATTTCCAAAGACTTGTCCATATATATGGTGGGCAGCCCTATCCATGGTGTCAGGGCAGCAGGTGGGGGTTAGGTGCCTTACATTAGCCATGTCCTATTGTTCAGGAGATCACACCAGTAACTCTTTGGTCCCAAGCCCACATCTTTAACCTTTGGCTTATGGTAGGTCGCACTGTTATGATAAGTCTCCCATTAAATGAATGGAGAGACACATTTGCAGCCTAATGTATCATCATATAAACAAACTGGCAGAGGAAAGGTGCAAGTTTAAACACTGTGAGACCATTGATGAGTTATGTTAGCTACCCAGCCAGCTAGTTCATTCACTTTACATGTAAACTAAGGCTACAGATGGCTACAAAAACAAAAATGAGAATGCTATTCAGGATCAAAACTGAAGAGCGACAGAGCATAGCATGTGAATGGTCTTCTGCTGAAGAGTAACAGAAGCTTTCCATCTGATCTCACTGTAGTCTGTGATAAACTACAGAGATATTAAGCTCTAATTTTCTATGGGAACAATTATTCTAGATACATTCTCAATTTGGGCTTGGGGGAGTGGGAGGGTGGGGTTTAGGGCTGTGATTATAGTCGGCCGGGGTAGACAGAAGTCAGAGGCTGAATTTCATTCCAAGTCCAGCCCTGTCTGTAGTACGTGCTATAATTTCACATCTATTCTCCTTCAACTGACTCTCTCTCTCTCTCTCTCTCTCTCTCATTTGTTCTCTTTTCTATAGTTTTGACAAGTAATGCTGACCCGAGGGTGTGCAGCCCTTCTAATTAAAGCTCTGGTGCTGCTGTACAACACACTGTTGCGGTTCTACTGACTCTAACCTTCTGCCCAACTTCAAAAGAGCACCACCATGCAAAGCACACTCACATACACACATACTCCTCACCCCAAGAGCATCACACTCATGCTTCATCCTCAGGTGAAACCCACCCCTCTCTTGAGAAATAATTGAAATCCTTTCCGTTTGACCGACGTGATCACATTACGTTATGCAAAAATACACTGCCGACGTAATCCTCATCCAAGGATTACCTCGAAAAAATTTGTCATGATCCTGCGAACTTTTGCTGATAGCTATTTACTTTTCCCCTGCTTTCCCCTTAAGAAGATTGCCCTGCTGAATGCTGTGGGTAGAGCCGGGGAGGGATCAGCATATTTAAAGAGACAAGAGTGGAGCAATTAATCTCATTCTTCTCCATTTCAGCCATGGTCAACCTCAGCCTCGCTCTGAGTCTGAGGCAGCTCCACTCATTTGGGATTGTACTGTTTACAGAGCTGAGGTAACTCAAGGCTACCCTGTGGTTTCTTCATTTATAGGATGCTGACACACACACACACACACACACACACACACACACACACAAACTAGGGCCTGACCAATATATTGTTTGGCAGATAAAACTAACTCATATCAAGCTTACATTCATTTCTCACTATCAGCAATAATATCACCAATAAAATGCAGAGAAGGCCCCGAGTGGCTCAGCAGGCTAAGACGCTGACACTATGATTGAGGATCACGAGTTTGAATTCCGGTCATGCTGTTTGCCATCCACAGCCGGGGCCCAAGAGAGCAAAATTGGCCGTGCTCTATCTGGTCAGGTAGATGGCACTCTCTCTCTCCCTATCACTCTCACTTTGCAATGTCCGCTGGCTCAGGCATCTACTGATTGGTCCATTCAGAGCTGGGAATCCTGTGCTTTCCTCCGAGCGTGTTGGCTCCCCAGTGACAGTGTATCAGCGGTAGTTTGAAAAGAGGCGGTGGCTGCATCACACGCAGCGGAGGAGGCTTGTGCTTGACTTCACCCTCCTAGAGTTAGAGACATTGCAAAAGTGATGGGGAGAGTCCTAATGGATGGGATGGGCTAACTGGCTACTACTACATTGGGAAGGGGATAAAATTGGCAAAAAATGAATAAATAAAATGTAAAAAAATGCAGATAATGACAAGTGGCTTATGTTGTACTGTTGTGGACGTACCACTGAAAATAAAAGACGCACTCATGTGTCACTCCTAATAACAATTACTTACAGTATTTTTCCACATGACAGTACAGTCTGTTATGGCTACAGATCATTGATCACATATTTTGTTGTTATTTCCATTACCAAGTGACCCCCATTCATAGTATTAGATTATATAATAAAAATGCCCCATTGTCATTTTGGTACGCAAGCTGTAACTCTGACATTGTATCTTGAAATGCTGAGAGTCAATCTGTGACCATCTAGTGCAGCACCAGGTTGGTTTAACATTACTAGTGCTTCTCAAAAAAGTGAAACATTCATTGTTGATCAGAATTTATTCAAAAAGGTTTAATAAAATGTATTACATGCAATGTGACATATTTCAAGCCTTTTTTGTTTTACTGTTGATACTGTTTGAATAGTGATTTACACAAACTCTAAATATTCAAATCATTTGAGAATCTGGATTTCTGATTTTTGGCGGCACAGTGACTTGGTGGTTTGCCTCTCAGCCCTGGTGCCTTGGGTTCGCGTCCCCATCTGGGTGAAGTTTCCACGTTCTCTGTGTGTCTGAAAGGGTTTCCTCTGCGGTGGCTGGTTTTCATCCCACAGTTCAAACACATGGAGGTCAGGTGAACTGGGTACTCTAAATAATTCTGGTGTGTGTGCCCAGCAAAGGATTGGCACCTTGTCCTGGGTTTAGCTAGAATAAATCCTGATGCAAACCTGATCAGGATTAAGCAGAAGATGAATGAAGAGATGGATACATTTCTGATTTTCATGAGATTCTTTTTTGAGATGCACTTATAGCACACCTCATCTTTTGCTCAGCAATCTTTGGGGGCATTATAAGCTCTCTGTTCAGCTCTTACTAGATTTTCCTCACTAATGGAATTCTGCAGAAGAAATGGCAACCATAAACACATGTAGTGACCATTTGCAAAGATGACACTTATTCAAAATTATATCATAACAAACCTCCTGCTGCACTGCTGAACTAATTTAAAATTGCCTACCAAAATAGTGCAAGCATGACTGCGTAACATCACTGGAATAATATTAATTGTACAACAGTGACCCTATTTGCCAGAATACATTAAACCAAGATATGGGTGGAGCTAGAAATAATGCAGACCAGTGATTGGCCAAACAGTCATGACATAGTCAGTTGACTAATGTAAAAAGTATATCTGAAGCTTCACCTGTTGATTTTCTGTTTACTGTTAGCACTAAGAGTTTGTACCATACTGTGCTGTAATGGTGCTGTGTATATTATAGACCGTGAACCTTTTTGTGCTTCTATTAGACCAAGACTGTGTAGAATTATATACATAAAGAGAGATACATCCATCAATCAGCCACATTAATAGCACTCACAGCTGAAGCAAATGACATTGGTTACCTTGCAACAATGCCACATGGGAAGCTGGGATATATTAGACGGTGAGAGAACACTTGATTCTCTTTGGCAACGTGTGAGAGAAAAATATATGAGCCACTTTGACAAGGACCAAATCATGGTCAGATGACTGACTTGGACATCTCTACAGGAGCTAGGGTTGTGCGGAGCTCCCAGTCAGCAGTGGTCACTGCCTTCCAACATTGCCTCCAAATGTTCTAGATCTCAGTCTGATCGTGGAATGTGCTAGAACAAGTCTGATGCACCTCCACCTCACAACGTACAGAACTAACAGGATCTGCTGCTATTGTCTTGATGCCAGATACTACAGGACACTTCAGAGGTCCATGACTCGGTGGGTCGGAGCTGTTTTGGTGGCAACAACATCATATTTCCAATTGGTTTTATTGTTATGCTTCATTGGTGTATATAATACCATTTCAGTCAAGCCCTAACATGTACACACACGTGTGTGTATATCTCCTCTGCTCCTAGTGAGTGTTTAATAGATCACCAGAGGAAGCTCTCTATTGCCCCACAGTGAGCCCATTTGCTTTGTGTTTGTGGTGGTGGGGGCTTTGATATGCACTAAAAAGAGTGGTGTGATGAAGCAGTGTTCACACGCTAAACCCTCGACACAGTCACCCAACCACACTCATTCAGGCTCACTTTGCTTTGCTTTTTGGCTGCAGCTTCTTCTCCTTGTTGTTGTTTGTGGCAGGCGCAGTGTTGTTTTTCCCCCTTGTGTGCTAATGAGTTTTCTCTCTCTCCAGATGCGCTGTGTGTGTACGAGTGTGTGTGTGTGGGTGTGTTTGTGCGTGTTCTTCTTCGCATGCACTGAAACGCTTGTTGTATTTGTGGTGTGAAATGATTTGGCATTCCATCAGTAGGCCGGCGTCTTTCCCCACTTGCGCTCTATCAGTGTCTGCCATGCTTTTGTGACGGCTCGGAGAAGCCTAGTCAAACACAATTTTCTCATTCATCTTCCTGTCATTACCATATTTTAATTACTTTTTTTTAAGACAGCCACAAAGTTAAATGAATCAACTGACAGAAAGATTAAGTAAATAAAGGCAAAAACAGTGCAACATCTGGGCTACTGTTTGGTCTAAGGTGAAATCCTGCGGGGAAATAAAAATCAGTCTCAGGAGGGGTAAGAGGAAAGGTTCGCCTGGAAATGACCTCTTACAGCAATAATAGAGAGGAATGGCAGGCGTGATTGCCAGGGCCGGAAAGTACACTTGGTTTCTTCGTTTTCCCATGTTCCCTCAGTGGGGTCAATTGGGTTTTATTATCTATAACACTCAGTGCACCTCATTTGACAATCCTCTTGTGGGGTCAGACTCTTTTGCCTGCCCTAATGGACTTGGACAACTATGATGAGGAACTTACCATTAATATCAAGCTTTCTGCTGAGCGATACAGTGTGTACTAATTGATTATTTGGGTTGAAACACAATAAGCATTATCCAGCCTTTAGTTCAGATTCCAGAAAAGAAAGACACTCCAAAACTTCCCCTCAGCACTTACCCCCATTAACTATAGAAGTTGTATACTTTCAGCTAGCATTAGCTAGTCACTTGTGCCCATTCATTATTGTCTGTGCATGCTAACTGCTAATGACTACTAATGATGTTAGTATGTTAGTAAAAAGCTCTTGATGCTAAAACAATGGCTAGTTAAAACTGTTAATGTTAGATTACCAAGCAATGATGGTATAATGGTCTGCTAAGTAGCTAAGCTAATCTGTCTCAACTCCATGTGTTAGCTTGTTTTGTTCCAAATCTATAAAGTTGATGCATCATGCTAGAGCAACATTCAATGTAGAGAAACTATTTAAAACTTTAAATATATCAACCAATTCTATAATTTACCTTTCAATACTTTCAGTTACTTTTTTAACCCTGTGTAGTCGGCATTCCCACTGGCTGGGAGCAAAAGCAAAATTCTGCAAAAACACTTATATAACTCTGCAAGATTTAATTCTACAAACAAGACAAAACATACCGCTGAAACTTTAAAGGGTCTACTTTGCAAAAAATTACTTTAAAATACTTAATATATATATTTAGTAGGGGTTTCATGTGCCTCTGCTGCACTCTCTCTCTCGCCTCCCTCCCCTCTCTCTCTCGCTCTCTTTCTCTCATGAACTGTCGCAATAC
>BRDA01081914.1:0-19577 GCA_036984385.1 Crenuchus spilurus | reverse complement strand
TTGTAATAGCGCTTCGTTAATGTTTTTGCGTTTTGTGATTTGTAATAGCGCTTTGTTAATGTTGTTGTGGTTTGCACTTCAGGGCCACCGTAAAAAACAAATAAAAGAATCTTATAATGAAGTCTAAAACGCAAAGGCTACTAGTGTGTCAGACACACTCCAGACAGCAAGAAATCTGGGTCAAGTTCACAGAGCCAGACACCTGCCATTCCGAGTTCCAGCCACTGGAAGTCGCACTCCCCGGAATACTGAGGCAATTAGTCAGCCATTGATATGATTGGACACAGCATTCTGTGAACCGCCAGCCTCCTTAGCTATGAACTTTTGTGGCTTCCCCATCCTATGGAGGGTATCAATGATGGTCCTATGGCCAGTTGTTATGTCTGCAGTCTTGCCCATATTGAACCAAGCTGAGACAATTGAACCAAAATGAAGCAATTTAATGACACCTGGGGAAACCTGTGCAGGTGCTTTGATTTTAGTAGATGATTAGTGTGTCACACTCAGTTTAAAACACTCATGTCCTGCAAAATTTGGGCTGATTTCTCCACAATATTCTAATTTTTTTAAATTCTGTTTTCGTGGGTTTTATGAGCTGGAAGAACAAATTATGTAAAAATAAACAAATAAATACTTGAGATTGTTTAAATTGTGGGCCCTGAATCTATAATCTATGAAAGTTTAACTTTTTGAATGGAATTATGGAAATTAATAAACTTGTCCATGATATTCTAATTTTTTGGAATGGGTCTGTATACCAAGAGATTTATTTTTGTAAATTTTCCAGATGAGGGCAGATGTCACCTAACTGGTTTATGCAGAAACAGAAAACTGAAGAGAAGCTAAAGTAAATTTACCTGAATAACGTAAAGAAGCTAGAGCTTTTAAAGATGTTAATCAATATCTGGGCAAACTGTTCAATACATGCTATCAGAACATGAGCAGGCTTTTTCTCCATGTACAGTGCTGAACACACGTCCACTGTGCTGAGTTTGAGGGGATCACTGCCAATAAGCAGCTCACATCATGTTGTGTTTATTGTCCTGTTCAATATTCTGCTCAAAACAAGCAGAGAGCTGTTCATCCAGAAGAGAAGAGTTGCAGTAAGAAGGTGTTTGATGGGGTGATATGTACTCTGTGATGGTCTGGATGGCCTTCTACATATGGCATTGGTCGGAGTTGTGGAAGTGATCCTCGATGAACAGTTTGTAAGTGTTCTGCTTTCCTAATGTCCCTTTTCATGTTAGCTCTGGCTGAGCTGTAGTCCTCAGTGACACCAGATCTGAAAGCAGTGTCAGAGCTTCTGATTAGAACATGTACTGTAGTGTGACAACATTCATCATGTAATTAACAACCTGCTCTAATAGATCATTTTCCAAACTGTCCTGTGTGCCTTTCAAGAAATTGAGGAGGACGTAGAGTTTTGCAGAAGTCCAAGTTCAAGATGAAAGTGATTTTAAGGAAGCACAAATGCACATAGCCAGTTTAAAGCTATAATTTTATAATAGCAGCCTCTTCTAAAGCTAGAGGTGGGAGTTTTCCTCTGCAGGTCTTCAGGCTTCATGCTCATCTAATCAGGCCATGAAGTGTAGCGTGCTTATTTGCATTTCTTATCTTATGATGGTTGCACTGATTCACAAACAGCTGCAGATCTTACATTTACAGCATTTGGCAGACGCTCTTATCCAGAGCGACATACAACAGTGCTTTGATTCCAATAAGAATCTTGATTTAATATTGGCAGATACACATAAAGCAGGGCCCATAATTGCATTTCAGTGTTGCATTCAAGGATGACTTCATTCTCTAAAAATGTGTCATTTCCAGAGATTTAATTAGAGTTTTTCAGTTCTTTGGTTAATGGTGGTTCTTCATTTAAACTTTAGATCTTTTCTCATCACAATCAACTCATAACATCTTTAAATGAATACAGGAAAGCAGTTTTGTAAGAAGTTTAGTGATTATATTTGGAAGCACAGATATGCACAGACAGCATCACCACTACATGCAGTCAGGTTTTAGTTAGTTCTGACTTGTTTACTAAGTTGGTCAAGTCTTCAGCATACGGTTATATGAAGAGTCTCTTTCTTGGTTGCTTGTGGAGGACTTGTGTGCATCCTCTGCTTTATGGCACAAGGCCAGACACGGCCACCAGTGGATGACAGTGATGTGGTCCTAAAGACTCCATCTCCCAGAATGAAGATCACCTGAGTGCTGCTTTTAAGGTGCTGCCAAACAGCAATGGTCAATGCACTATTATAGTAAGGCTTACTGATATGGTAATGAGAGAAAATAGACAAAAGAAAAGGATGACAAACTGAAGATCTTCAAAAGAAAAGAGATTAAAGTCAGCACTGTATAGACAATTAAGCTTGATCTAAAGAGTGAAAACAAACAGCTCTGTAAATAAACTTGAGGTAAAGAACATATGCTCGGCTCTAAAAGGAGAATCTAATTTCCTTAGAGGAACATTTTGTGTTCTTTTTAACACAATACCAAAACCGCTCAGTGGTGTACTGGAAGAAGCATTGAACTTTTATCCAACTGGTTCAAACCCAGTAGCTCATATTTGTGCACAAGCACGAGCCTCACTCTCTCAACATTGAAGACGAGTCATGCCGCTGCATTCTGGACCAGTTGCAGGGGCCTAATGACACGCATAGGGAGACCAGCCAGGAGGGAGTTGCTGTAGTCAAGTTGAGAAATGACGAGGGACTGAACAAGCGCCTGTAGGCTTCTCTGGAAAGAAAACTTCAATTGTGAAATTCATATTTTGTTTACTGTAACATACAACAAAATAAGAATAAATGATATTATCATTTATTAAATGTGAATAAATGAGATCAGTATGACTAAAATGAAATCAGGTGGCTGTTGGTGTAAATAAAATTTAATCTAGTGGGGTTGACAGGTCAGTACATACTCCATGCATTTTTTAAGAAATTTATCTTTTATATACTTTGAAGAACTTACTGGGAGGTTTAGGAGATTTAATTACTATGTTTTGAAAATGAGCAGGCTATTTCAAGGGGAAAATACACGTTTTGTGTTTGAATGAACTTTACTTCTGTTTTTGAAAAATCAAAAGGGAGCTGAATTGTTTGGCCCGCATGGTTGTTGTGGCTGGAAGACAGAAGGCTTTTAAGTTTTTTTATCTTTATTATTATTAAGGTAATAAAATGACCTTCATGTGGTTGGTGATGGATATAAATTTAGTTATTGCTACCATCTACTGTAATTGAAATATCCAGGAAAATAGCATATTTATTTTAGAAAAAACATTTACTCTCATATTTGTTACATTTGTTGGCAGTTTGATGTTGTTAAGCTAAATGGATATAGTGTAACCTGCCTAGGGAGTTTCTGTAGCTTAGGCTGTTCTAATCAGCTTCTGTTTTATGAATGTTCAGCATTTTAACTTAAAGTTTCTCTGCAGATAAGATTGTGCTTAGTGCACCCAAATGGCTAGCACTGGCCCTCCTGACAATGGGGGGAATTTGACCAGTGTATGCAGCAAACCACAGCTATTTAAATATTGCTGCAGTGTCATATAGTGCTATCTATAACTTGAATAATTTTATTTGTGCTTTCATTCATTTCAATTCATGTATAGCAAAAGAACCTGTCATGTCTTCAGCCTGCTTAGTTTGTTACTTATTTTTGTGAGGATGTCAGTTGTACTTAGCTGTATTTAAGGTGTTAATGTGTTTTTGGACAGTTGTAGTTTTTGGCCAGATGTCTTTATTATAGTACAGTATCATATGCAGGGGCGGGGTGGCCATCGGGAGGTTCGGGAGGGTTCCCGAACGGCCAGTCGTAAGATTTTTTTAACCCAAAGTAAGCCCAGCAGCGCTCGCGCTGCAGCTCTCGCAGCCTCAGGTGCAGACAGTGATGGCTGGTTGCGAAAATTTCGGCTCTAAGAGCTCTTTGAAGTGAATGACAGTAGCTGGCTCTTCCCTGAGAGCCGTTTTTCATCAGGAGGGGCTGCAAACACAACAGCCCAGCCAGCACGACATAGGAGAAGTGAAAGGCAAGACAATAAGTAATAATAAATCATTATTATTATTATTATTATTATTATTATTATTATTATTATTATTAGGGTCTGTTTGGTAGATTTGTTGGCAGTGTTTTATCGTTTGTTTCTGTGTTAAATAAAAATTAGAAGTTTGATTAAAATATTATACAAATGTAAGAATGCCTGCCTTCGTAACAAATGCATAAAATCAAGCAAAAAGAAAAGCAGGAAGAGTAGTGGTTTCGTTTAGCCAAAATGTCAAAAAGAAAGGAGAAAGAGATGTGTGGGGCTGAAAAACTTCGTGAGAATAACAAGAAAAAGTTGATGCAGGTTGCAGCCAAATGTGCCAAATTAACTAATATTTTAATTGGTGGAGGGTCCAAGGGCAGTGACGAGGGACCAAGTAGCAAGACTACAGCAGGTTAGCAAGGACTGCTATCCCAGACTTGGAATATAGTGTGTTCTTGTGTTTTTGGATGTGTTCAGGGCACAAAGAACATTAAAGGTGGCCTATCAGCAATGTTACTCTATAGGTGCACAAATAATCTGTGGCTGAACACAAAAAGACACATTTCTTTATTGCAAAAGAAAAAAAATTAGGAGCAAGTCTGTGTTCAAAGTTAAAAATATAACGCTTTCTTTTTGTCAAGTGGCCTGTGAGAGGACTTTCTCTACACTCAAGTTTGTGAAAAACAGACTGAGGACCACTGACACAGGATCATCTTGAGTCATTTATGCTAATGTTGACAGAGAAAAAGACCCTCATGACTTTAGACAATGATGCCTCGACAATGTCATAGACAGAGTCGCAGAGACCAGTGTACTGCTCAAGGGTTTGTTAATGATGTAAGTTATGACGGTTTCCTTCTGTTGGGGGGGGGTCCTAGGTCTGTATAGCTTTGGAGGTTTTTGGTTCCTTGTTTTAAAATTAAGATTTGTCCGTTGTACAATCGTATAAAAGGCCTCTCCAAACCAAGCACCCGGGCTGAATTTCAACCCCAGCCCGCCCCTGATCATATGTATTTTTAATCAGTGTGTGGAAGCTTAAGGCTGTACTGATACATTCTTGGTTTAGACCTGTGTAATGTCAGTGGTAATTAATGTTTATCTGGTATCTCACACTTCAGCCTTTAAATTAACCGAATAAACTGTAATTATTGTCTATAATTGACAACAGTTTTGTTTAACTCATTGATGTGAGTAGTCTAGTGTGGGATTCTCAATCCGTACAATGAAATTGGTGTAGACTGGATGCACTTTATGGGTGCATTATGACAGTAAACCTCCTTTTAGAATACGTGAACTGTATTTATGTAAATAATCCAGAAGGGGGAGATAAACACACTAAAGTCTCACTAGATCTGAGTCTACATGAGCTCCTCCTCTGTGCTGAATCAAACATCAAGTCAGTTTGGTAGCACTTGTTCATCTTTCAGACAGAATCATGAGACACTGGCTGACACATCTGCTCATTTTGACTGCAGTCATTATTGGTATGGAAGCCTTCATTCATCATTTCCAGGTCAGATAGTTATTTTATTCTACTGTTACAATTTTGTTGTTGTGTTTTCAGATTGCAGTGGAGAAGATAAAGTGGAACAGCCAGTCAGAGATGTGACTGTATTTGAAGGAGAATCAGTCACATTAGAATGTAATTATCAAACATCAGGATCAGCAGATCTCTTCTGGTACATTCAGAGATCAAATGACTTTCCTAAATACATTCTGAGAAGAGATAAATATTCATCTGGAGATAATGGACCAGAGTTTCATGAGAGAATGTTTTCTGCAGTCAACTCATCATCAGTTCCACTGACAATCCACAAGCTGTGTGTGTGTGACTCTGCTGTGTACTACTGTGCCCTGAGGCCCACAGTGACATCATCACATTCAACCATCATACACAAACATGCACTTCTACACAGTAAGACTACAAATGTACCTGTTAGTGTCATTTTACCATCAGTTACAATCATCTCACAAACCACACAGTTTTACACCTTTTTCACAAAGAACTGACTGTTTCTGTACATTTATATTTAATTCAGCTCTGTGTTGAATAAGTTGTGTTGGACTCATTTATTGTTCTCATACCTGACATCAAGCTCTTGATCCAGAACACCAGAAGTATGCAGCATGGCTTGTCCTCAGCTTTCCTAAATTCACTAATTTCACTCCAACACTGTTCCCTTCACTGGCTGCTGATAGCTGCCCCCATCAAATGTAAAATACTGATGCTTGTCTACAAAGTCAAACAAAGACCAGCCTCTTTCTACTTGATAACAATGATTAAAACTAATCCAAACATTGAACCCTTCAGACTTGAGCCCCCAAAAAATCCACTATTTTAAAGGCACTTAAATTTACTCTAATCATGCACTAATAAAATGTTATGAATGTCATAATTGTTTTAAGTGTGATGTGTCTTTTGTCTAGATATCAGTACTGGTTCTTGAATCTGGCAGTATAGATTAAAGGTATCTGATTGTCATGCCCACAGGCTCGTTCCACTCTCTCATCTTCTGTTTCTCTCTCTCCTTTGTTGCTTCACTCACTCACTTTCACCCTTTCATTCGTTAGTGTCCTCATTCTTTCATCTCTGTAATTCTCCTAGAACTCCATGTCCCATCATGCATCCTGGTAGTTCTCAGCTCTCCCAACCAATCAGTGCTGCATTCCCGCCGGCTGCCTGATCATTGACACTTGTCTCTTTTTAGGAAAGACCTATATAAGCTTCCCCCAAACATATCTATATTGCTAAGTATTGACAAACCAGGAAGCCTGTGCTGTTATGTGAGAAATTTTGGCTGATGCAGGTGGATAAATCCTTCATTTCCTTTAGAGTAGACTACCTGTCTAAACAACCACAGTATCCACATTATGGAGACATGTTTCCAGAAATTCTCTGATGACATGACCATTGTGTGGTATCAGGAATAGACAGGAGATGAAATATGCAGTGGTACCTTGGGATATGAGCAGACCAACATACAGTTTTTTTTAAGATATGAGCTGCGACTATGTCCGTATTTTTGTTCGAGATCCGAGCAAAATTCCAAGATTTAAACTCTTAAATCTAGATCATTTTAATAACATACAGTAATTATTAGGGTTGAGCCGGATACTCGTTTCAGACGAGTTGTAATCTGCGTAGTGCGCTCATGCATGTGAACCGAAATAGCGTCTCCTAAGGTCTGAAATGAGTAGCTCATCTCCAATTTAAACCATTATCAACACTCCAAACAGCAGCAAGCATGTCTTTTTGAAAGACACTGTATTCTTTGTATTGTACTGGTCAGCTACATCCCATAGCAGTTCTGTTAATGGCCTTCCATTCGACGCCATTGCGGAGTTAATAGAATAGCTTAGCCAACTCAGGTTATTACAAGATAGTGTTGTTCGATTGCTTCTGTCTGGTTCACCAAACTGACCAATCGTGCTTTTAGAATTAGGTTAGGACTGCCCACTCAATTAACATACGGTTTGAAGGAAAGTAAATGCACATGAGTGGAAATACATAAATAAATAAATGTAGGCATGTAGAAATACATAAATAAATGTCGACATGTGGAAATACATAAATAAATAAATGTAGACATGTTAAATACATAAATAAAGTAAAAACATTTATTATTAGTATATACTCTTTTTCATTAAAAAAATGTATATCTATTTATTTATTTATTTATACTTTTGTCATGTTTGGTCCTCCATTTATTTATTTATTTATTTATCTATCAATTAATTTATTTATTTATTTATACTTTTGTCATTTTTGGTCCTCCATTTATTTATTTATTTATTTATTTATTTATTTATACTTTTGTCATTTTTGGTCCTCCATAGCATAGTACGCGCTGTACAGTAAAATCTCTCCCATTTCACTTCAGCATCTGATTTCTGCCAAGAAATTCAGCAACTGGCTGAAGAATGGGATGTCATGGTTTGTTCTTTGCAGTTCACAAAAGCCAAAGATGTTCAGGGTCGGCGTGCAGAGCCGGATGACAGGCTGTGAAAGGCTGGGTCTTTTGTCCATGCAAAATAATATTAACAGTATATAACATAATTACTGTATGCATGTTATTAAAATTAAATAGGTTTAAGGGTTTAAAACATTTTTACTATCGAATTAAAAAAAAAAAAAAGGAGTACAGCACACGAGATTAGACTTCATTCTGTGGTAGAAAGAATGAGCCTCCACATGTTCACGGCAGCACACCCACGCGGATGACGGGTCTGCACAAAATAATATTAACAGTATTTAACATAATTACTGTATGTATATTATTAAAATAATTTAAATTTAAGACTTTAAAGTATTTTTGCAATAAATTTTTTTACATAATTACTGAATGTATGTTATTAAAATTAAATAGGTTTAAGAGTTTAAAAAAATTTTGCTATCAATTTTTTTTCCAAAAGGTATGCAAGAAGGAGTACTGATTGAACTTTATTCTGAGGGTAACATATAAGAAAGAATGAGATGCAGGTGTTGTGCTGCCCATACTGGACCTTTGCGCCAATGCGCCAACTAGCAGCAGTCACTTGTATCTTGAAATTTCACTCGGATCTTGACCAAAAATACGGACAGAGTCGCAGCTCGTATCTTAACAAAATTTGTATGTTGGTCTGCTCATATCCCAAAGTATCACTTCACATTTATATATCTTGTATATATATATTTTATCTTGTTTTATCCATGACTTTTCCAAAGCTTTCTGAGTTTACTTATCTTTGCAAAACTTTTCCAGGCCTGGAAAAGCCTATTTTGAAGTCCCATGACTTTTCCAGGTTTTTCATTACCGTATGAACCCTGTCTTGATCTCCAACTCACCCAAATACCTACCTACCTATCTATATACATGTAGACAGAAAATACTGTGTGGACAGTTGATTTAAAAAGACACAAATGGAATCAATAATAAACTCTATAAGCAGTGTAATCAGGGCACAATCACTAACAATAACAACCTGAACAGTATCAGACTGCACTACAACACAAATGAAGAAATCTGGTTTAATTATGGCAGCCAGTAAAATGAAAGCAGATGATTTTCTGCTCTAAGAACAGACCACAGTGTCATTCTCAACCTCAGTTTATTCACTCCACCTCCATCTGTATGTTCTGATAGAGGGTGTGGCAGAGAAAGACTGTAAGATGAGTTCTTCAGTCATGGGGAGGAGCTGAGTGTGTGTAGAGAGTAGAGATGATCACACTCTCATGCTGACATGCTGAGGAGTGTGTGTTCTTCTGCCAGTGAGTGCTGTACCACCATGATCATCTTCACTGTACTGCTGCTCTCAGCTCTTAAAGGTAACACTTCCAGACATTAGAAAATAAAGTAGAAAGGCTCTGGGAACTAACATTCAGTGCTGTAAGATTCTTATTGCTGTTCATGATCTACATCTGAACATGTTCTTAAATGACTGATTGGTCATTAATGCTGTTATCTTTATAAATGTGTAGGTATCAGAGCTAAAGATGACATCACTCCAAGCACAGGATTTGTTTTTGCTGTTGAAGGTCAAAGTGTTACACTTTCCTGTAACTACAGTGGTACTGAATATGGTCTTCACTGGTATCGTCAGTATTCAGGATCACCTCCACAGTTCCTCATACTGGAATATTCAGGTACTGTGACTAAAGCTCAACCTCCAGTTCCTGGAATATCAATTAATCATCAAAAAGGACTGAAGAAAGTGGATCTGTTGATCTCCTCTGCTGCAGTATCAGACTCTGCTCTCTACTACTGTGCCCTGCAGCCCACAGTGACAGGAAACCCAGTTACACTGTACAAAAACCTTTTACTACACTCCTTATTGTACAGAACTAAAATATTGTAGTATTGTAGTAAAAAAGTAATGTACAAAGTCTGTGAAAGAATAACAATCTCTTGTTAAAATGTATCGACAGTATGAAAAAAAAGCATATTTGATAAAAAAAAAAAAAAAAAAAAAACAGGATCACAAAACATTTATACTGTTAGAGTATATACAGAAAGCAATTGTAATTCTTTATAATATATATGTAATATATAGGGTATAAACTTTTTAAATTTAAATATGACTTAAATTAGTGACAGTGTACATGTCAAGCACATCTCAGAGTGAACTCAAGTTGTATTGACAGAGAGATGTAATGAGGCAAATTACCCACAGGAGGAAACCAAATTTGTTTAAAATGAAAAATAAAATATGTTTGTAGGCAGTATGAAGTTACTTTATTAGAACTGGATCTGCCACACAGAGCAGTTAAAAGTCAGTGACCAGCATTAATTAAGCTGATATTACTCTAAAACCTTATTAGTTTATAAAGACAGATATCTTTAACTTTGTGACACTGGATGGATCAGAAGGCTGATAATAGACAAAATGAGGTGGACACACGCAGAGAAGGATTAAATAAGGTATTTAATCAGGTGAACAGAGTTATGGTAAATAAACATAAAAACCAGGATACAACCTGGAACAAGGACATAAAATAATGATCAGCACAGGACTCAGAGGCAGCAGGGTTTAAATAGGAGAACAATGAGACACAGTGTTGGGAACAGGTGAAAGAAGCTGGTGTGTGATGGGCAGACATATGATCATGATATTAAGCGTGACAATCTTTCAGCTCGTTCAGAGTAAACAGATTAATATAATAAATATAATATAACTAAATATCATTTCAAGCCTCTGTTTTAGGTTATTTTTCTTTGAAGATATGAATTAAAATTAATATGTGGAACAATAAAATGAAGTAATGCTGTGTTCAAATGTTATGTCATTATGACTCACAGGAAGATTACATGGCTATAGACGATGAAACGGCTTTGACTACATGAATGGAGATAAACATAGTGGCAACTGGGGTTGTAGGAGAAGGAAAAAGGTTACAGGTGTGTGTGTGCAGATGGGAAAAGGTGACAACAGTAAGAGGACTGAGGATTCATCAAGGAAAGAAAAGGTGCTTGGATAAGGGGGTACAGGGATTGTACCACATTGAACAATACTTGTTCATACTCAGCTGTCACCGTGTCTTAAGATGTCTTAAGAGGCTTACATGGTATGTCATAAGATGTCTTGAGACATTTTCTCATATCAAGATGTCTTGAGACATCTTAAGATGTATGAGTGAAGACATTGTCTTTATCTTGAGACATGCAAGGCAATGTCTTAAAACATGCAAATAATTATTTTATGTGTCTTAAGACAAGGCATGACTTAAGACATCAATTTGTCTTAAGACATAGAGATGTTGTGTCTTAAGACATTTCAGTTGAAACCAAAGAGTTTGTCACTGACTAAAATGTCCTGTGGTATGGGTGTGATATTACTGTGGTACCAAACTATGAACTATTACCACCACATCCATAAAGTAAATATAACTGGTTTATCCTCTTACAAATGTGTTTTTATTTTTATTTTTAATTTTTTTAGTAGATGCTAAATCCGTATAACAGTCACATTCTATTCGCGCCTTCAGTGCAACTTTAATGCGGAGTCAGACACTGCATGTAAAGGCTGGTTTGTACTCGACATGTCAAGAATAAACCAGCCTTAAAAAACAAGTCCCACAAGGAGAAGTTAGAGTTTTTAAAGGGCAAGGGACTGTGTTTCAGCTGTCTAAAGCATGGTCACATGAGTAAAGTGTGTAAAAGCAGGGCAAAATGTGAGGTCTGTTCTTTAATCCATCCCACCTTGTTACACATAAAGAGAAAGGAGGTGACAGGTGAACAAGAAGATCAAAAGAGCCCAAGTGATAGACACATGGTGACTAGTGCATTTATCAGTACAATTGTGCCTGTCAGAATCAAAGCCAAAAAAGGAAACAAAACAGTTCAGACATATGCATTTCTGCATCCAGGGAGTTCCTCAACTTTCTGTACAGAAGCATTAATGAATGAGTTGCAGCTTAGTGGAAGAAAAACCTGTATACTGCTCAAAACCATGAATGAAGAAAGATCCGTTCACACACATGTTATGTCTGGTCTGGAAATCAGCAACTTGACAGAAGATGACTTCATTGATCTCCCAGATGTATACACAAAACCGGATACCTGTTGAAAAAGAGAACATTCCAGAACAGAAAGAATTGGAAAGGTGGTCTTACCTTAAAAATGTATATTTGCCCAAAATCCAAGCAGACGTTGGATTATATATATATATATATATGTATATATAGTGGACATTAAAGATTTCTATTGTGATATTGCCATAAGTATGGTAATTGTTTTATAGTTAGACCTATAAGGACAATTAGGGGCCGGTAATGTAGGAGCCAAATGCCTCTTTATGGCTTTAAACATTTCCAGTTTTCTCATTTTTGGTTAAATGCTTTATTTATTGTGTATTATTTTATGTTTACACATTATAGATTTAAATGGGACACTGTTGCTTTAAGCTGTGCATGTGTGTGTGTCCGGATAAAACTGGTTAACGTTAGTGTTTAGGTGCCAATGTGCCTCAAGCCATGGAGCCATGGCAAATTGTGAGCAGTGTCAACAATGGGCCATATGCAGTAAGAACCAGGCTAGACTGGACTGTAAATGGACCACTACGTGAAAGTAGTGCAAGCATAATCTCAAAGACAGGAAGGCAAATGAAGGCTACAGTGAATCGCATATCTGTGGCAAGTTTGGAAGATTTGTGGCTTCAGCAGTTTGAGATAGACTTCCCAGAAAAGGCAAAACATGATGCAGTTGAAATGTCTAGAGAAGATCATCAATTTATGGATATAGTCATGGAATCCACCAAGCTTGTTGATGGACATTACAGCATGTGTTTGCCTCTGCGGAATAGGACAATGCACATGCCCAACAATCGTCAGGTCGCTGAACAAAGGGCTCATAACCTGCAGAGGAAATTTCATAGGAATTAAACTTTTCGACAAGACTACACTGCTTTTATGGATGATCTGCTCAAAAAGGGCTATGCAATAAAACTAAAAAAATGACCAACCTACGCACAAAGAAGGGTATGGTACATACCCCACCATGGAGTGTACCATCCTGTCAAGCATAAGTTGCGAATTGTGTTTGACTGTGGAGCATCCTTTCAGGGTATGTCATTGAATGATCAATTGCTGCAAGGGCCAGACTTGACCAGCAGATTGATCGGTGTTGTTATTAGGTTTAGACAGGAACCCATCGCAATTATGTCAGATGTGGAGGCCATGTTTCACCAAGTCAGAGTGCCTGAAGAAGACTCAGATCTTTTGAGGTTTCTTTGGTGGGAAGGCGGTGACTTTAGCAAGGACGTGGAGGACTACAAAATGACCGTACACTTATTTGGTGCCACTTCCTCTCCCAGTTGTGCCAGCTTTGCACTGAGAAGATGTGCTGAAGAACACAGAGCACAGTTCAAACACAAGGTTGTAGAAACAGTGCTACAAAATTATGTAGATGATTTTCTCCGGTCGTTGTCCACCGAAGAGGAAGCCATAGCAATGTGTCAAGATCTGACAAAACTTTGTGCCAAGGGAGGTTTCCATCTTACAAAATGGGTGTCCAACAGTCGCAAAGTACTAGACACAATTCCCAAACATGAGCTGGCTAGTGAAGTGAAGAGCTTAGACCTAGATAATGACATACTTCCTATCGAGAGAGCACTTGGACTAACTTGGTGCGTGGAATCAGACAAGTTCAAGTTCAAAATAAGCATCAAAGACCATCCCATGACTAGAAGAGGATTACTATCAGTTGTCAGTTCCATATATGACCCATTAGGAATTCTTTCTCCCATCATCCTAAGTGGAAATAAAA
The DNA here is from genome assembly GCA_036984385.1 of Crenuchus spilurus. Classification (NCBI taxonomy): domain Eukaryota; kingdom Metazoa; phylum Chordata; class Actinopteri; order Characiformes; family Crenuchidae; genus Crenuchus; species Crenuchus spilurus. The sequence goes on along the minus strand of BRDA01081914.1, from coordinate 5,810 downwards.
TTCTGCAGGATCTTTGTAGAATGAAGCTGGGATGGGATGATGAACTGCCAGAACACATTAAAGGGTTGTGGTACAAGTGGTTGGAAGAATTAGCATCGCTAAAAGACTTTGCTATTCAAAGATGCTTCAAACCTGATGGCTTTGGGGAACATACATTTGCTCAGTTGCATCACTTTGCAGATGCAAGTGAAGATGTGTATGGAACGGTTATTTACCTTCTTTTGAGAAATGGAAGCAATCAGTCTCATTGTGCATTCATGATGGGTAAGGCCAGAGTGGCTCCTCTTAGAGCACCAACTATTCCTCGTATGGAGTGAACAGCAGGAGTGATGGCTAGCAAGATGGACTGTGTACTGAGATGAGAGCTACAGTGGGATCTCGCGGACTCTGTCTTCTGGACAGATAGCACAGTCGTGTTAAGTTATCTTCAGAATGAAACCTCACGCTTTCGTACATTTGTGGCCAACAGGGTTTCAGCGATTCTGAAACAGTCCAGAGTAAATCAGTGGAGACATGTCAGCACTGACAATAATCCAGCTGATCATGCTAGTAGAAATATAAGTGTTGAAGACTCCTCCAAACTTCAAGCTTGGATTTCTGGTCCAGAGTTCCTTTGTCACTTAGAAGAGTGCTGGCCAAAACTTGAACACAATCAAAGAAATGTTACACTTCCTGATCCTGAGATCAAGAAAAGTCAAGTGAATGCAATAAAGGCCATGAAAGAAGAGAATCCTATTGAACGACTGATTAATTACTTTTCATCATGGACAAAATTGAAGACATCTATGGCATGGTTTCTGAAGCTAAAGGCTTTATTGTTGGAGCTTAGGCAGAAACGGAAAGAGCTGTATGCTGCAAGCTATGCCAGATGACTGTAAAAGACCTGCTATTTTGCCCAAGAACATGCCCATTGTTAATTTAATTTTAAGAAAGATTCACAATGACACAGGGCATGGAGGAAGAAATCACATGCTTTCTTCACTGCGACAGAAATTCTGGATTCCATGTACAAACGCAGCCAATAGAAAGGTAATAACCAAATGTGTTACCTGTCGTCATTTACATGGACCTGTGGCAAAGCAACAAATTGCAGATCTACCGGCAAATAGTTACTCCAGATGATCCTCCTTTTTGTAGAGTTGGAGTTGATTATTTTGGACCACTCGAGGTGAAACATGGAAGAACTCTTCTCAAGCGGTATGGAGTCCTATTTACTTGTATGGCCACACGTGCTGTACACATTGAGCTGGCTTCATCACTGGACACAGACTCATGCATAAATGCCATCCGGTGTTTGATAGCACGAAAAGGGCATGTTAAAGAGATCCGTTCAGACAACGGTACAAATTTTATTGGGGCTGAACGTGAGTTGCGAACAGCTATTGCTGAATGGAACACCTCAAAGATTGAACATTATTGTCATCAGCGCGAGGTTAAATGGACTTTTAATCCTCCCACGGGGTCCCACCATGGAGGGGTTTGGGAGCGATTAATTAGATCTGTTAGGAAAGTGCTGAACTCTACATTTCAAGAACAAGTCCTTGATGAGGAAAACCTTCATACAGTACTGTGTGAGGTGGAATCTTTTCTTAATAGTCGACCCATCACCAAGGCATCCTGTGATCCAAATGATTTGGAAGCCTTGACACCAAATTATCTCCTATTGCTGAAGGGAAAACCATCATTACCTCCAGGATTGTTCAACAAGAATGATGTCTATTCCCGACGTAGGTGGAAACAGGTTCAATATATGTCCGATTTATTCTGGATGAGGTGGGCTAAAGAGTACCTGCTTCAGCTTCAGAAAAGACAAAAGTGGACTACTACATCAAGAAACATTGTACAAGGAGATGTTGTTGTTCTTGTGGATGACAATGCACCCAGGAATTCTTGGGTCATGGGCAGAATCATCAAAACTATGCCTGACAAGAAAGGTTTAGTTCGTAGAGTTCTCGTCAAAACCAAAACCAACATCCTAGACAGACCCATCACGAAGATATGCATTCTTCAGGAAATGGAATGAGCTGATGGTAAAGATTAAGCTCCTATGACGAGCCATGTGCTAGTAACCTCTGGCTCTCTTTTTCTATATCTCTCTTTATTTCTTGATTCATTCACCTTCTGATTTCTCACACTCTGAGGATTTTCATCATTAACGAAAACTAAAATGTATATATATATATTGGACATTAAAGACTTCTATTGTGATATGGTAATTGTTTTATAGTTAGACCTATAAGGACAATTAGGGGCCGGTAATGTAGGAGCCAAATGCCTCTTTATGGCTTTAAACATTTCCAGTTTTCTCCTTTTTAGTTAAATGCTTTATTTATTGTGTATTATTTTACGTTTACACATTATAGATTTAAATGGGACACTGTTGCTTTAAGCTGTGCATGTGTGTGTGTCCGGATAAAACTGGTTAACGTTAGTGTTTAGGTGCCTTTTTTGTTATGGAAAGAGAGAGGAGCTGCACAGTTTTCTGACCGTGTTGTGGATGAACAAACTTAGATATAAAACATAGATGTTGGTCTGTTGTTTTGTTTTCCTTGTTTTCTAAGAAATAAAAGGTTAAAAACAAAACAAGTGGATTCGTGGTTTTCATCTAAGACACGCATCGGTTACACGGCTCACTTTCTTTATTAAGAAAAGCTCCCCTTACAAGTTGGATGTAATGTTGTTATAGTAAAATGTATTTTCATTTGGCTTATAAAAAGTCAATGTTGTTGAACATTTGTAATGATGAACCCAGTAGCCAGAAAAGGTTTTACTAGTGTAAAGGATGACTTTAAATGATAATACTACATGCTCTTTCATAGAATAATGAATTACTTGTATTTCATGTCCTGATTTGCAGAAGCTTATAATGACAATTTAAGAAGTTATTTGATTGGTTAAAGACATTTATAAACATACTAATCATAATTTCATGGTTAAAAAGAAATTCATTTGTTTTATGTGGTCTGAGAATTTCATGACTACAAAGTGCATTTTGAGAAGAAAAGAACATGCAAGATATTACTGTGGTAATAAGAGAAATGAAGATAAGAATTAGGTTTTATTTAGCTGTATGCAATATTATCATTGTGTGTAGGCTAGGTTTGTTTTGCTGATTAAGAAGCTAGATTGGATTGCTGGATTGCATTCTTGGAATTTTTCCGGATGGAGATGGCGAGCCTATGCCCAGAGTAGAACTGAACATCAGTTGAAGAGCCTTATTCTTCTCTTCTGTGTGAACAATCATGTGGTAACAACACAAGCCAATTGATTGAGAAAAGACTTAAACTTGAAAGACAAAACACGTTTTGACCTGACTAACGACCAAAAGGACAAACTGAAATATTGAGCTCAATAAGACTGGGGTTTTGATTTTAATGTGCTGACTTAGTATCATTGTTTATTGTATAAAAAATAATAACCCTCTTTTGCTCAAATTCCTGCCTCCAGCTATTTAATTTTTCACTCACCTTGGTTCCTATTGTACTCCTGCCGAACCTAGCAACTGGTCTAACGTATTGAGTTATCCTGAATTACATATTAAGTCAGGGGTTACATAAAAATTTGGCAAGCCAGCCAGGAGGCTTTTTCTTTTTTACTGACATCATTTTAAGCTCTAACATGCTGAAAATGAATATTATTGAGCATAAATCTATAAAGGTACCCAATGCGGTGATAGTGGGTGAAATGGCTGGAGATGAGCAAATTGAAGAAGTTGCTGAATTCTTGAAACAGTTTTGGTCAATTTCACGAGTCATAAAAATAGATGAGTTTTTCCAGAATGTTATTTTTAAGTACAACTGAGGTGTTGCTGTTAGTGCTCCTGAGCCATTGCCATGTACCCATGTATCCAACAGCAGGGATAGCTATAGCTTACAGTCTCTTACCAGTGTTTACACACAATGTGCAGGAAATGATAAAACCCCATCATATCTCACTGAACTCAAAAACCTAGCTAAGATGAGTGGTAGAGATTTTGCAGATGTCCTTAAGGACATGATGTCACAGATTGCTGAGTCAATCAAAGAAACTGAACATTATCAAACAGTTGATTAACTTACTTGAGAACCCATCAGCATCTTCCTCAGTCAAGTCTCAGTCTACTGTAGCTGACCCTGGTGTTCAAGGTGCACAACAATTGAGCCAGTCAGATACTGCAAGCAACCCAGGTCCTAGCATAAACACCCTATCTGCACATGATTTAAATCCTCCAGGAGTGCAGTGCAGCAGTTTTCACAAAAACTCAGAGCTTTTTCTGGCAAAGACCCCTGACCAACATATGAGCCTGATTATGATACATGGCGTTCCAGTGTAGAACTACTTATGAGTGACCCTTACATTTCAAAAGTGCAACAATCTCGAAAGATCCTTGAGTCTATCTTAACCCCTGCAGCTGATGTAGTTAAGCACTTGAACCCTAACAGCTCACCTGCAGAATACCTTAAGTTGTTAGATTCTGCTTATGGGACAGTTCAAGATGGCAGGGAGCAGTATACTAAGTTTCTTGACACCTTCCAGAATACAAGTAAAAAACCATCTTCATACTTGCATTGCCTTCAAGTAGCTTTAATGCATGCTGTAAAATGGGGTGGTGCCTCAAACCATAATAATAATAATAATAATACGTTACACTTATATAGCGCCTTTCACAGGCCCAAGGACACTTTACAATCAGTGGGGGGAGAAAAATAAAATAAAAATAAGTACAATAAAAAATAAAAATAAAAAATTCACCAAACCAATGGGAGGGGGAAGGGAGGGAATTAAAGAGAATGAAAAGTGGTAGAGAAAAGGTAAGTTTTTAGGTTAGTTTTAAACACAGGAAGAGGAGATAGTCTAAGAGAGAGAGGCAAGGCATTCCAAAGGGTAGGGGCAGAAACACTGAAGGACCTGCCACCCATAGTGGACAGCCTAAACCTAGAAACAGACAGAAGAGCAGAAACAGAGGATCTAAGTGAGCGTGGAAGAACATAAGGCTCATAACCCAGTTTTGTCAAGGTTGTTGGGATGATCCTTTTTTAACCGTGCTTCAGTTAAAACAAAAGCAAGAAAGCCCATCGACTTTCCCTGATTTGCTCCTCTTGCTACACACTGAGGAAGACCAAAATGCTATTAAAAACATGCAAATGAAACATTTGAGCAGGTCCTCAAGGCTGCTCAGATGAAAATGATAGCACAACAGCCTTAAGCTCAATTCGAGAACTCTCAAACCAAGTTGCAGAAATCCACTCTCAACTAGCAAAACTAACTGCAAAATCAAAAGCACAGAGTGAAAAAAAGCACATTTAATATAAAGCTGCCAGAGAAACAAAAGCTGGGAAGAGTGACCAATCAAACCATAGAATGAACAGTTAGAACTCAGAGTTCTCCACCAAAGCCATGGTACTGTTTCCAATGTGTAGAAGATGGTCACATTAAGTGAAACTGTGAATCTGTGAAAATGAACCAAAGAAGAAGGCAACAAAGAAAAGACCACATTTGTAACACCACTTGGATTCTGGGAATTTAACAGGATGCCGCAGGACATAACAAATGCCCCAAGCACGTTCCAGCGACTCATGGAGTGCTGTGTTGGCGACATGAACTTACATGAGGTGCTAGTTTTTTTAGATGACCTCATCATCTTTTTTAATAGCTTGGAAGAACATGAATGACAACTTTTGCGGGTACTCCACCATCTTAAAGAGTATGGGTTAACACTAGCATTCATTTTTTTTTACTCCTGTTCCCTCTCCCTCTAGTGGTAGACTCAGGTTTTTTGAGATTTTTGTTCCCCCCTCCCTCTGATGGGCCATCAGCTACCAACTATTCTT
>BRDA01081913.1:0-17196 GCA_036984385.1 Crenuchus spilurus | reverse complement strand
GGCCTAAATTCTGTCCACCCACCCACACACACACACACACACACACACACACACACACACACACACACACAGACAAACAATAACACACACAATAAATGCAAGGTAATCTCTTATTTTGATTTAGACACACACTGAAAAACATGTATTCAGTATTATATCCTATAGATAGGGTACTTGATAAATATATGTACACACTGTATATAACACACATATATCATACACACACTAATGCCACTACAATGTTCAGAGGAACATGGCGTAGCTGTTTCAAATGGGGATGACATAACTAAATTGTTTCTGTTATTAGTTCTGGTGACAGGACATTCTTCACTGCATAGTTTAGCATACCTGCCGATTTTAGGCTGTGAACCAGGGGGATATTTTCCAAGTTATTGGTGTAGAATATCAGTCTGGCTTGGGGTGGAGATGCTCAGCAAACATACATAGTCCAGGGTGAAAGCATACAAATTTTACTTTCACTTTCATACAACATTTGGAGTTGGCAACAAAACGTTCTAGACTTGTGTCCTCAGTGCCCTCCCACATTGGCCCTGGATCCAGCACAGTGACAAGTCAATATATGTAGATAGGGTTGTCATATACTATGACACATATTCCACAAATGTGAGATGATTCATTTGAAGCAGTATAGTTGAACTCTGAGAATTGTGCTGATCTGTGTAAAGTGGATGAGTTGAACTTAAAAGTTGAAGAGAACAATTTGAGTCAGTTGAAGTTCGAGTAAGATGAAGTGGTTGAGCTGCAGTTGGATGAAATTAATTAATTGAATCGGGTGAAGTAGTTGAGGTAGGTGAACTGAATTAAATAAAGCAGGCAAGTTGAACAAAGCAAAGCAAAGGCTGAGCTGAACTGGGGTTATAAGAACTACTGAATAAGTGGAAGGGGGTGAATTAAATCAGGTGAACTGAATGTGTTGAATCAGGTGAATCAGGGCATGTGTCATGTATCCTCCAGGGATTATATGAGCCATGAGGATGAGGGAAGAAGTGAAATTTAGCACCTGCAATTAGAGAGGGAGAGAGAGAGAGGGGGAGAAATAGAGAGAGAGAGAGAGAGAGAGAGAGAGAGAGAGAGAGAGGAAATATCAGATAATTATTCACGGTCGTAATCATGAAATATGGCCGGTTTGTCATTGAGGTAGGTATTCTGAGTCAAATGTCTGAATGAAAACCATTTCTCTCTCTCTCTCTCTCTCTCTCTCTCTCTCTCTCACACACACACACACACACACACACACACATACAACCTGACTGTTTTTAATATGAGGCATTAATTATTTAAATGACTGAAGATGTCTCCTCTTATTCCATAACCACTCCTCACATGCTGTGATTCAATTACATTAATAAGACGTAATTTCATTCAGTTTTACACGTGGCCCTGATTTTTATTAAATTCACAACATTTACAGTTAAGGGAACAAGATGAGATAGAAGATTTTTGAAAAAGTCAACACTGATATAATGACCAACCTTGTGTGTGTGTGTGTGTGTGTGTGTGTGTGTGTGTGTGTGTGTGTGTATTTTACCAGATTAGTGCATTTCTGGGGACCAAAACCTGCTTTTGCACTGACCTTGTGGGGACGTTCTTCATTGTGGGGACACAAGCTGGAGCACAAAATGGTCTCCACAATGTAAAGTATAACATTTTAAAGCAAAGACTGGTTTTAAGATTGGGGTTAATGTAAGTGTTATGGTAAGGTTAAGGCTGGAGTAAGGTTAAGGTTATGTCAAGCATTATTAAAGGTAATGGTAAGCAATACAGTATGGGTTATGGTAAGGGTAGGGTTAGAGTCAGGCTAGATTTGGAGTAAGAGTTATGCTAAGGTAAGGGTAAGTTTAGGGTCAGGGAAATGTATTGATTATGGAAACGTTAAGGAGAGGTTAAAGGAAAGGTTAAGGATTAGGTTACCTAAGGTTATGGTAACTGTAAGGTTAAAATTTGAAAAAAGTTTAATGTAAGGTTAGGGTAAGGTTAGGATTCTAGTGACATAATGGTTATTCTAAGGTTAGAGATAGAGTAAGCCTTATGATAAGGTTAGGGTAAGTTTAGGGTTGGGGTAATGTTATGGTAATTTTTACCATAAGGTTAGTGTATGGTTATGATTAGAGTAGCATTAAGGTTATTGTTATTGTAAGCCTAGGATAAGGGTTAGTCTGGTAGTTATAGTTAAGGTTTGGGAAGGCTCCAAGAAATGAAATGAAGTCAATGTAACATTCCAACAATTCACAAAATCTATTGTGTGTTCTCATGTTTTCCCTTTTGTCTCTTTCCACAGAGTGAATCTAACAAAGCCACTAATGTAATCACCTTTGCCATCCATTTTCCCTTTCATTGTCTTCCACTTCATTCTATATTCTCTCTCTCTCTCTCTCCCTCCCCCCCCACTCAGTTTCTGTCCTGCTGAAGGGTAGAAGTCTTTGTTGTAAGATGAACCTACATAATATCCCTTTACATAATGTAGCATAATGTAAATCACTTCTACATTTTTGGTGCAATTTTACCATTTTAATGGCTCATGTATAAAGTGTGTATTTATTTAATGTAGTTTCTGATTAAAAACTGTAAAATTTGGGGATGCAGAGCCAGACAGATAACCTTAAGACATACGGTGGTGTGTTTGGAGGTGATGATAAGCCAGAGAGGTCTCTCTCTCTCTCTCTCTCTCTCTCTCTCTCTCTCTCTGTGTGTGTGTGTGTGTGTGTGTGTGTGTGTGTGTGTGTGTGTGTGTGTGTGTGTGTGTGCATGTTCTGTGTGCGGGTGTGTGCGTATGCATGTGTGTGTGTGTGTGTGTGTGTGTGTGTGTGATGGATTGAGTGGGATTACCCCTCTGAGTCTTGCTCCCATTACTCTCCACATTTCCCTTTATTATCCCAAGGGGAGTAGCACACTGTGCCACCAAAATGTGTGTGTGCTCTTTGTCAGCTCATGCTCCTACTGTGGTTAAACATATAATCATCTGTTACCTTCTAAACAGCATCTCCCTCTCTCTCTTTCTCTCTCGCACTCACATGGCCACCATTAACACCCAGTGTATTATCAGTTCCAGAGCATTTCTAGTGTGGTATCATGGGCAATATGTCTTTACAGCGTGTGTTCAGTATAATCGTACAGAGAGATGAAGCAGAAGAAAGGGAAGACGGAACGATGGAAAAAAGGACTAAAGAAAGAGACCGGACGCATGTGAGCCTCCATTGTTTAAGAGTACAAAGGCTCTATAATATTACAGCCTTTTCCCTGTGGGTAATGGTTTTAATACCAGAGACAAGCTAGACGACACGCTGGCTATTTCAAAAGGTAGCAGACAGTCCATTAAGAGATTAACCCTTTGAAATCCAGAGCTATTTTTGACAGATTCATAATATGTAATTATTTCAATATTGTTATGCATTTGTACAATTAATTACATTCATCTGACAATATGTACCTGTATATGGTCATTTGTCCTGTTTTGAAATTCTCTTGAGCCACTTCCATTTCCGGCCTGAACACCATGCTGAGTCTGAATTGCACTGGCTAAGCTTCAGCTTAAATCTATGTCAGATTCATTTTTGGCCTAGATTTTGTCTGCATGTTATTTGACTATCAATCTATATAAAATAATGTTATATTTAGTTAAAATAAAAGTAGTTTTGTAATTAAATGTAAATGTCATTTATCCACATAACATATGACGAGTACAATATAACAGCTGGCCCAAGCATCTTTTACTAACACACCATGTGTAGAGTACAATAAAACAGTTGGCCCAAACATTTACCAACACCATAAACAGAGCAATGTATAACAGTTGGCCCAAACCCTTTTTACTAATACGCTGGGTGCCGAGTGTCATTTGACAGTCTGCCAAACCAGTTGTAGCATGTAATATAACAGTTGGCCCAAGTCCCGTTTACCAAAACAACAACTGCAGTGTACCAGATGGCCCAAACCCCTGTCACCAATATGCTGTGTGCTGAGTTCAGCATTTGGTACAATAACAGCTGTGTAATATGACAGTTGACAAGAGTACTATTTACTGACAAACAGGAAGCCAAGTGTAAAATGACACTTGGCCCAAGCCCCCTTTACTGACACCCTGGGTGCCAAGTGCAGCATTTGGGCCAATTATGGATCTCAGCCAGGGCTGCCATCAGTTAGCCAAGCTTGGCGTGAGTCTTCATACAATATCTGGGCAAGATCAAAAACTGTTTTAAGAGCAACACAAGCACTGGCAACATACAGCTTTGTTGATTTTTTTTATTTCAAGCTTGCAGTTTTAGGCAGCTACTGGGCTGGAGGTTTTTTCTTGACCTGGCAACTCGGTGCAGGATGTTTCTAGAGTAATTTTATTCCAGTGGTGAATCTTGGTCCTTTTCATTTATTGAGCTGTTCGACCATCGGATAAGCCATTCACTCAAGTGCCTGCCATTATCCCCCCTTGAGATATCACATGATGCCCTCACACACACACACACACACTCACACACATGGAAACAGACCAACCCGTCTTCTCTGTATTAGAACAGTAATGTGTTTCTCCAATAGTGTTGAGTTTTATTAAACCTCCCACACTCCATCTGGATGAGGACCATTTCACTGCCTTTTGTAAAGAAGACTATTGAAGAGATTAGTGAAGTCGCTCTCTCTTTGTCTTTCTCTCTGTCTCTCACCCTCTCTTCCTCTACAGTCTTCAATTCACATAAATCCACTTCATTACTTTCATTTCTGCAGGTGAAATATGTCTTTAAAAATTGAACAGCAAAATGAGAGAAGAATGGTGGCGATACAGGGAGACAAAAACAGAGAGAGAGAGAGAGAGAGAGAGAGAGAGAGAGAGAGAGAGAGAGAGAGAGAGAGAGAGAGAGAGAGAGAGAGAGATGTATGAGTGGTTGGGGGGGGTATCTGACTGAAATGAGTGTTCCATTACCCACAATTCTTTTAGAGCAGGTAAGTGAGATATTTCCCATGAGGGTTTGAGGAAGCTAAATGTGCGAGAATATGAGACTACCAATGAGGAGAGCAAGCAAGAGAGAGAAAAAGAGAGAGAAAGAGAGAGAATGCAGCATTTAAGAAGACTCTGATAGATGTTGAGGGAGGGGTTAAAGGAGAGGGGGAAGGGAAAAGGGAGCGTGAAGGAGAAACAGACAAGAAGAAGATACAGATTGAGGAGAGAGCATCATGGGGTGAGAATAATAACTAAGGGAGAGAGAAAGGGGAGGGTGAGAGAGATAGCCATACTCAGAGGGAATCCCAGAGAAATCCCCCGCAGGTGCTTCATGTAGAGAACAAATCAGCAGTCTGCAGGTGCATGTGGTTCACATTATTGAACTACTATGCTAGTCTCAGATGCTCCAGCCACCAAACGTTTGATAATTATACTAATGTATGGTGGAGACTCTACGACTTTCAGAATCTCAATATCACTATACTGGACACTAATCTATTGTACTCAAGACCAGGACACATTCATTCCAAGTCAAGGTCAAGGCTTAGCAGTTAAGTCCAGGTAAGACCATAACAGCAAACAAGTCATGGCCCAGTTCTGGCCCACACTTACTACATGCATTGCCACAAATACTGTCAAGGAATGGTGGCAATGACATTTTCAGAACCTGGGTTCTGGAACATACCTCAGTTTAACCCAAATTAAACCATAACTCAGGGCAATACAGATATGGGCTATAGTTGGGCCAATGTTGGTCCAAAATACAAAATGGACTTTAAACATTTCACATGGTACTTTGTATTTCAACACCATGACACATCATAAACATGAATGCTACAGCTAGGCCAGTTTTTGGCCACAATACAATCATCATTGTCATAACAAACCCATAAGTGTCTTAATTGGGCCATATTTGGTCCAGAATTTTCTGCTATCTGGAAATAATAATGAACAGGCCAACAATAATCAAGAACCTAATCAAGAACAGGGCCAACTTTAAAACAAGACCTAGACTATATAGTAGCCAAGTAAAAGCTAAGGCAAAACCCAGGACATCAAATCCAAGTCATGATTTTGTAAGAAACAACTTCACATTAAGATCAAGACTTTGTTGAAGTCAATTTCGAGATAAGACTAAGACTACGCTATATCGCATGTCCTGATATTGCCAAGTGAGGCTTGGTCCTGGGTCAACATGGGAGGAGCTTAGACTAAACTTGTTCAACCAATCAGCTTTGCTGCCCCGCCCTCCTTTTTTCAACCTCAAGGCAGTCATTTTCCCTCCCTTCAGCGCCATTTTTTTTGTTCAGTTTTCCTCCCTCAACATGGCTAAACTCCTGTTGCACTGCATCTCCTGCTGAAGGTAAGACATTTATTGCTAAAATTTCATGTTTTACATCCTCAACATATAGTACTGGGTTTATTTACACAAGTTGTGAGGGTTGGGTGGATGGAGAGAAGGGCGAACACAGGCGGAGATGATGTAAAATAGGAGATTTATTAAATGGGAAACTGGATAAACAAAACGGTAGCACGATGGCTGGAAACAGAACAGAAACTAGGACTAAGACAAAATTAACTGAAGACTGGAACATAAAACAAGATAAACTTACAGAGCGACACGGCAAGAGACAAGGTAGATACAAGACAACGACAGGGATATGTGATAGTGATAGAATTAATGTCAATGACAGAGTTAATGTTAATGACCGATCAACTAGACTGAGACAAACAGGGCTTATAAAGGGGAAGACTAATCACAAGGGATGCAGAACACCTGGACATGATTAACACAGGACAAGACAGGAAGTACATATATGGGCATGTGGGACTGAACTTGAACACAAGAGGGAGACATAATACAGGGACTAGGACTGGGGATATGAGGGCAGGCCTGACATAATCCCCCCTCGACCTCGAGACGGCAACAAGAAACAAAACAGGGACAGGAACTCTGAAACAGAACAAGACAGCAGACACGACAATACCAAACAGGACAGGGGAACAAAAACAAAACTGGATATAGAAGACAAGAACTAGTACATGACAATCAAGACCTATGAATAACACAGACTAGACAGAGAGCTACAGGACTACAAGGACAAAGGCTAAAATGGCTGGAGGCTAGAGGCAGGGCTAGAGGCTAGAGGCAGGGCTAGAGGCAGTTGGAAAACACACGATTTACAAAGACTAAGGACTAGACTGACAAAACTGAAAACGGACTAGACTATGGACAAGGGCGACGAGACACTCAAAACAAGACACAGAACATGAACTATAAGGCCACCTGGGGACTGGACAGAGGCGTGGCCACCTGGGGACTGGACGTGGGCACGGCCGGCTCCGACTGGGCAGATCTCTCCGGTGCTGGCTGCGACTGGGCAGCGCCCTCCGGCGCTGGCTGCAACTGGGCAGCGCCCTCCGGCGCTGGCTGCGACTGGGCAGCGCCCTCCGGCGCTGGCTGCGACTGGGCAGCGCTCGACGGCGCTGGCTGCGACTGGGCAGCGCTCGACGGCGCTGGCTGCGACTGGGCAGCGCTCGACGGCGCTGGCTGCGACTGGGCAGCGCTCGTCGGCGCTGGCTCCGACTGGGCAGCGCTCGTCGGCGCTGGCTCCGACTGGGCAGCGCTCTCCGGCGCTGGCTCCGACTGGGCAGCGCTCTCCGGTGCTGGCTCCGACTGGGCTGTGCTCTTCGGCGAGGGCTGAGGCTGGGCTGTGCTCTTTGGCGAGGGCTGAGGCTGGGCTGTGCTCTTCGGCGAGGGCTGAGGCTGGGCTGTGCTCTTCGGCGAGGGCTGAGGCTGGGCTGTGCTCTTCGGCTAGGGCTTACGCTGTCGGCGTTTCGCCTTCCTTTCCTCTGCAGTGGTGATCACAAGACTGCCGGCGGACATTGTGATTTCCATCTTAGCTGGAGCTTGAGCAGCAGCCTTGCTTGCCTCAGTACAGGCTCCTCTCCTATCCCCCTCCAAAAAAGTCCCCCTCGTTTCTGGGGTTTCCAGGAATACTTGAAGCTGTGGACTTTCGAGGAGGTAGCGGAGACCGAAGGTGTGTTCCAAGGGAATTACCGAAATGATCTCTTTCAGTTCGTCTATTACTTCTCTGAGCCACAATCGGCCAAGGTTCAGCTTTTCTTGCAGAGTATAATAAATCTCCTGCGTCTGCTCTGTGTCCTGTGGATCGGTCATTTTGTGAGGGTTGGGTGGATGGAGAGAAGGGCGAACACAGGCGGAGATGATGTAAAATAGGAGATTTATTAAATGGGAAACTGGATAAACAAAACGGTAGCACAATGACTGGAAACAGAACAGAAACTAGGACTAAGACAAAATTAACTGAAGACTGGAACATAAAACAAGATAAACTTACAGAGCGACACGGCAAGAGACAAGGTAGATACAAGACAACGACAGGGATATGTGATAGTGATAGAATTAATGTCAATGACAGAGTTAATGTTAATGACCGATCAACTAGACTGAGACAAACAGGGCTTATAAAGGGGAAGACTAATCACAAGGGATACAGAACACCTGTACATGATTAACACAGGACAGGACAGGAAGTACATATATGGGCATGTGGGACTGAACTTGAACACAAGAGGGAGACATAATACAGAGACTAGGACTGGGGATATGAGGGCAGGCCTGACACAAGTAAACTTTTACTGTACATAGCTTTAGCTTAGCTAGTCTCATAGCTGTTGCTCTGCTAGTTAAGCTATCTGGCTAACATAATGGAAAATCTGAGAATCTAGCTTAAAATATTTAGCAATGCCCTTTCAAAATATGAAAATCTTGCTTGCAATAATTACACCTATTTCTGTCATTTACATAAAGCAACAAAATTATTGAAATGTATCTTTTAACTTGCATACCAGTCATCTAGCTAGCCAGATAGCAATAGTTAACTAGCTAGAATGCATGGTTAGACTTAAGTAGTTCCAAGAAAATAAGGTCTAATATTTACTTGAACATATTGTATAGGATAGCTGTATTCACAGAAGCAAATATTTGTTTTTATTAACAGCAGAATAAATGTTCTAGAGCTGATGTTTTAAACTAGGCAGCTAACTTTGTGCTGCCCTAGTAATATCATATAGTTGTGTTCTTGGAATATTTTTTTTTACTAAAGGAGTACATTTTATGTCAACAGTAAAAGTTTTTTTAACTGATGTTTTACTTTGAATTACATAGTAAGCTAGCTATGTTCCCATGCTGTCCCAGGAACATCATCCAATATTGACCTGGGAACATGATGCAGTTGTGTTGTCCCTGGAATTTCATTATTATTTTTATTTATTTCAGGAGCAGTATGTCACTGTGGGTGCAGTACAAGGAGGACACGGTGGCAACAGGGATAGTTTACGTGAGTTTATTCAAGACAAACCAAAACAAACACTGTGGCAGTAGCACAGAGTGCATAACATTAAATAATGAGAATAATCAAATGGGCAAATGCACACAGGGCTGTGACAACACAAGACAGGTGTAACACATTAACCTTGAGGGTGAGGACAACAGGAAGCATGCACAACTGAAGCACATAGTGACTGAGGCAGGAGTGTGACAGGAATATTTTATTTTAAAAGTAGAAGAACTGTTTTAGCTTTATTTACACAGTAAGCTGGCTATTTTCTTATGATATCCCAGGAACGTCATCCAGTCTTGACCCGGGGACATCATACAGTTGTGTTGTCCCTGGAATTTTATTAGTGTATTTTCAACATTACTTATGTTATGAGTAGTTCCTGAACTTTCACTCTTAATATAAAATATACTGCTCCTGAGGTAACAAATTGATGAAATTCCAAGGAATAATATAAATGTAGGTTCTCTGAAGTAAATAATGTGCTAGTTTGCTTAATGTATGCTTACAACATTTTGAAGGACACATTAAGCTCTAACATATTATGCAGTTCCAGGAACATCATCCTGTGTTGCCCTGGGAACATCATTCAGGTGTGTTCCTTGGAAACATGCTATCTTATACAATATGTTCAAGTAAATATTAGACCTTATTTTCTTGGAACTACTTAAGTCTAACCATGCTATCTAGCTAGTTAACTATTGCTATCTAGCTAGCTAGATGACTGGTATGCAAGTTAAAAGATAAATTTCTATAACTTTGTTGCTTTAGGTAAATGACAGAAATAGGAGTAATTATTGTAAGCAAGATTTTCATAATTTGAAAGGGCATTGCTAAATATTTTAAGTTAGCTTCTCAGATTTTCCATTATGTTAGCCAGATAGCTTTACTAGCAGAATAACAGCTATGAGCTTTTTTTTATTTTTATTTTTTTTTTATTATAATTGCAATAGAGTAAATGTTAGATTTTTATACTTCCTTGTACTGTATGTTTGCACTGAAAAAAGGAGTGGCTTTCAATCTCATTGTACAGATGTATAGTGACAATAAAGGCATTCCATTCTATTCTATGAGACTAGCTAAGCTAAAGCTATGTACAGTAAAAGTTTACATGTGTAAATAAACCCAGTACTTTACAGGGGTTAGACAATGAAACTGAAACACTTGTCATTTTAGTGTGGGAGGTTTTATGGCTAAATTGGACCAGTCTGGTGGCCAATCTTCATTAATTGCACATTGCACCAGTAAGAGCAGAGTGTGAAGGTTCAATTAGCAGGGTAAGAGCACAGTTATATAGTATATTGCAATGCACACAATATTATGGGTGACATACCAGAGTTCAAAAGAGGACAAATTGTTGGTGCACATCTTCCTGGTGCATCTGTGACCAAGACAGCAAGTCTTTGTGTCTAAATATTATTGAGCCACTTTGGGGTGTTTTGGAGGAGTGAGTCAGGAAACGTTTTCGCAAGAAGAATGGCTTAAAATCCCTCTGACCACTGTGCAGGACTTGTATATGTCATTCCCAAGAAGAATTGATGCTGTATTGGCCGCAAAAGGAGCCCCTTCACCATACTAATAAATTATTCTGGTCTAAAACCAGGTGTTTCAGTTTCATTGTCCAACCCCTGTATGTTGAGGATGTAAAACATGAAATTTCAGCAATAAATGTCTTACCTTCAGCAGGAGATGCAGTGCAACAGGAGTTTAGCCATGTTGAGGGAGGAAAACTGAACAAAAAAAATGGCGCTGAAGGGAGGGAAAATGACTGCCTTGAGGTTGGAAAAAGGAGGGCGGGGAAGCAAAGCTGATTGGTTGAACAAGTTTAGTTTAAGCTCTTCCCATGTTGACCCAGGACCAAGCCTCACTTGGCAATATCAGGACTTGCACAATATATCACTATATCTTAAACAAAAACCAATATTTTGTAGTAAAGCTCAAACCAAGACAAAGACCAGACCAAACCAGGGCAGACTGAGTCAAAACAAAGAGTTTGTTGTAGTCAAGTCAGACTGAAAACAGGACATACTGAGATTAAGATGAAAATTATGCAGTAGTTGAGTTACAGTCAAGACCAGGACATCAACTCTGAGTCAACTGATGTCAAAATATTATTACCCTACCGAATATTTGGAACCACCATGGTTGGCTCAGAGTGTTCGCTCAATGGTGATCCATGACACTTTCCTTGTTGCTTCTATGTTCACTATAAAGGTTAAATGGTCCACTGTCGTGCCTCTACTGCTCTGTAATGAATGAATGAATGAATGAATGAATGTTATACTTATATAGTGCCTTTCCCAAACCTATGGACACTTTACAATTGACATACTCCATTTACACACACACCGGCGAGAAGTGGCAGCCAAACGCGCACAGCGTACTCTCAACCAGAAGCGACCATCTACCTGGAGGACTGCATCGAGCACTAGGGGGATCACTCTGGACAGAGTGCAAACCATATATGGGCATACATACATACATACATATGTACACACACCAGAGTTATTTTTAGAGTATCCAATTCACCTGATCTCCATGTTTTTGGACTGTAGGAGGAAATCGGAGACCCCGGAGGAAACCCACGCAGACACAGGGAGAACATGGAAACTCCACTCAGATGGGGACTTGAACCCAAGACCTCAGCACTGAGAGGCAAACGTACTAACCACTAAACCACCGTACCACCAAAAAAACATTCACTGGACTCACCTCTTTGGCACCAATTTCCTTTGAGGCACCACTTTTTTCCAATTGGAGACACTCAGTGTACAAGAAGTACACTCTTAGTACACGTTCAATGCAAAACATAAAACAAGAATGGAATCCATGGAAGGACACCACAGAGTAAGCTGCTGCTGTCCAAAAAAAAATTGCTGCGCATTTGAAGTTTGCAAAAGAGCACCTGAATGTTCCACAGCAGTACTGACAAAATATTCTGTGGAAAGATTAAACAAAAATGTAGTTGTTTAGAAAGAACACACAGTGCTATGTGTGGTGGGAAAAAAAAGGCACAGCACACTAACATCAAAACCTCATCCCAACTGTGAAATATGGTGGAGGGGGCATCATGGTTTGGGGCTGCTTTGCTGCCTATGGGCCTGAATGGATTGCTGTCATCAATGGAAAAATGAACTCCCAAGTTTATCAAAACAGAAACATTTAAGACCATCTTTTCGCCATCTTAAGCTCAAGAGATGATGAGTGATGCAACAGGACAACAAAACAAAACGCAGAAGTAAATCAACAACAGAATGTCATCAACAGAAGAGTCAACAGAGTCCTGACTTCAACACAATTGACATGCATAACCTCAAGAGAGCGATTCACACCAGACATCTCAAGAATATTGCTGAACTAAATGGTTCAAAATTCCTCCTCCCATTTGGTGGAGGTTATTGCTGCAAAAATCCATCCATCACATCACATTTTTTTTTCCATGATGATTGTTTTTCACTCTGTTGACTGGTACCCTGTCATGTATTCTGATATAACTGTGTGTACAATATGTATATATATATATATAAATGCATACAACATTACTAAAAATCATTCTGTTGCTAGTGCTAGTATCCAATGATGTCTGATAAGGTAGGCTTATGTGTGCGTGTGTGTGTGTGTGTGTGTGTGTGTGTGTATGTTTGTATGTGTGCTGTCTAAGAGCACAAAACTGTGACCTCATTAGTCTCCACCACAGCTCCTGTCTGTCCACCGCTGTGTGTGTGTGTGTGTGTGTGTGTGTGTGTGTGTGTGTGTGTGTGTGTGTGTGATGCTGGCATTGTAAATGGACAGCAGAAGGGCAGACTGTTGTTCTTTCAAACTGGACCACTCATACACACACACACACACCTACACACACACACACACAAACACACACACACACACACACACACACATGTGCTGTTTTATCAGAGACAGTGGTTTTATGAGTCATTTTGGTGCTATTGGACCACTTCCCAGAATCTCTATTTTCAGAAACAAAGCTATATACAGTATATGGACACATATACATATAATAGAAGAAACAAACACTTAAGTAATCTGTATAAGTGTGTATGGATAGCAGGTGCTAGTGATAAGTGTGTGAGGGAGAGTGGGATGTTTGGTGCAAGGGAAGGTAAATAAAATCTTGTTAGTAATGATGAACAGCAGCCAAAATGAGCTATGAAATGAATACTTCTGCAAACAATGAAATTTCCCTCTTTACTACAGAAGTAGTAAACCTGCTGAGACACGTCTGAAATTTCCTAATTAAAAAAATGAGGCTTCAACCTGGCTACTGCTCTAAGCCATGCTTTCAGACTTTAACATACATTTACAGATACCTATTGTGACATGACAGCACAATCATGGACATTTTTTCAGTGACAGTCCCTGTTTTTGGTATCTTATGCTGGCTGGAAATGTCCCCGTTTTTCAGTCACAATTAAAAACACATTAAGAAAGACCTGCAGCACAGCAGCCAGGCAGACATATCATATTTAGTTTAATTGGTCATTGTCTGTGGCAATCTGCTAACCACTTCAACTACATGCTCGCCTAGTTTTAGAGAAAACTTTTGTGTAAAACACCTCCAGAAGCTAGCAATAAAAACACTAGACCTGTGAAAGCTCTTGAGTCATACCTCCAGGTGATAGGTAGGCTGATTTATTTATTTCATGGAAAATGTTTCTGGGTTTTTAAATGATACTTTGACCTAGTACTAGAAGCAGAAATGTCTCTGGTTTTCATTTCAGAAAATGAGTTGCCTTATCGTTAACAGTAGATCAAACACAGATTGAAACAATATAATTAAGTCTTTTTGAGATTCCTAAACTGCTCATCACAGCTAAGGCAAGGGTGGATGATGTCGGCATGCAGTACGATACTATTTGGTGGTGCATTAGGTTCCAATACTTTTAGCAACATTATTTTCATATCTGCATTGCAAAACTAAAGGAAGAGACTTCAAAGACAAAATATGTTTAATATAGTAGTATTTACTATTACCACTATTAGCCAGAAAGCATGAAGACTCGGGCTAAGCTTGGCTGACCAACAGTATCATCAACTGACAATCATAACTGGTCAGCTGTATTTGAGCCAAGTGTTGATTACTTTCATATTATACTGAGCACCCAGTGTGTCCATAAAAGAGGTTTAGGCCAACTATCATATTACACTCAGCACCCAGTGTGTTGGTAAAAGGGGTCTGGACCTACTTCACACTCAGCACTGGGAGTGTCTGTAAAAAGGATCTGGGGCCGACTGCACTCAGAAACCAGCATGTTGGTAAAAGGGTTTTGGGCTGACTGTGAACATAAGAAAATATCATATGCTGATCAATGAGTTTGGGATTAGTTATGGTGTGTTGTGTAGCGCTTCCTGCATATCTGATATGAGTTTTGTGTCTGTATTTGCTGAAACAGAGCTGTATTTAAAGCAGGTTTCTGGATGTGATTCAGCCCACGGTGGTTCAGGGGAAAGTTGTGAAACAGTAGCTCCAGTACCGTCAGGGCCTCCTGAGCTGCAGTTCTTTAATTAACAGCCAAATCCAGCAAACACTGCACTACGCAAACCTGCCACTGGCTGTCCACTCTACAGAGGGCTGATTCATCTCTCACTGAGCACCCACTCATTACACAGAATTGTACAGAACATGATTTACACACAGGATTCACTCCATTAGTGACTGATCAGCACCAGCACGGAGGGCATCTCTGTCTGTCTGTCTGTCTGTCTGTCTGTCTATCTATCTATCTATCTATCCATCCATCCATCCATCCATCCATCCATCCATCCATCCATCCAGCCCCCTGCCTGGCAATTTATCCATCTGTCCGTCCATCCATCTGTCTGTCTGTCTGTCTAAGTACTGTTTCATTATGTGGTAAATCTACTGGAGACTCTGATAAAAGGTGTAATTAACACACACAATTTTTTCACATGTGTGCCAGCAATGTGTGTGTGCGGAAGCATATAAATAAACTTGCTAAAACACTAAAATACCCATGTGTCCTCTGTTTCTCTCTCTCTCTCTCTCTCTCTCTCTCTCTCTCTCTCTCTCTCTCTCTCTCTCTCTCTCTCTCTCTCTCTCTCTCTCTCTCTCTCTCTTTCGACCTCTCTCCCCAGAGCATGCAGACAGGCTTTATTTCTGCATGTTAATTAAAAATTCCTCCTTAATCACTGGCACAAATTTACTCTCCAGTTCTAAAAAGCATTAGAATAATGAAGCTCGTTTAGATTCATTTAATTAGAGCACAGAATCAGCCAATCACTGCCAACGGACATTCCACACCATGCCCACCTCATTTCTCTTTTACTCACACTCACACACACACACACACACACATACGTGTATCTGTAACATGGTCATTGCTGAGTGTGTATCGAAGCGTATGTGTTGTTGATTATTCGTATTTCATGCTGATGAATATGCATGAACGTCTGCATGTACGGATGGACGAGTGCGTGAATATGCATGTCAGCAAACTCTTGCCTGACCTGTACATGTATGAAGACTGTGTGTGTGTATGTGTGTGTTTAGCACATTTTCTGTTTTATGCTCAGATAGCAGGATGACTCGGGGTAAACTGGGTTGAATGATGGCAGTGTTGGCTGACACTCATCATAAGCTGGTTATAATTGGGCAACCAGTATTTCAGTAAGAGGGATTCTGCCCAACTGTCATAATGCACCTGCCAACTACCATACTGGTAAAAGAGACTTGGGCCAACAGTGAAATTACACCTGGAACCCAGTATTTTGGGAAAGGGGGCTTGGGCCACCTGCTATATTATACTCAGAACCTGGTGTGTCGGTAAAGGGGGCTCGTGCCAAAGTTCAATTACAATCTGAACTTAGTGTGTCAGCAAAGGGGGTTTGGGCCAATTATCAAATACTGTTGGAACATGGTGTGTTGGTAAAGGGGGCTCTGGACAAATTTAAGTTACACTCAGAACCCAGTAAAAAGGGCTCAAACCCAGTGTCGATTACAGTTGGAACCTGACATGAGAGAAAAGGGGGCTCAGGCCAAATGTCAGTTAGAATCAGAACCAGGTGTGTTGGTAAAGAGGGCTCAGGCTAAATTTCAATTAAAATTTGAATCTGTTGGTAAAGTGGGCTTGGGCCAAAGGTCAATTACAGTCTGAACCTGGTGTGTCTGTCATGGAGTCTCAGAAATATTCATCCATCCATCCATTATCCTACCCAATTAATCTTTATCATGGTCGCGGTTAGTCCCCTACCCCCTCACTGGGCACAGGGTGTATGACATGACATGACATGTATGTGTGTGTGTGCACCCAGCAATGGATTGGCACCCTGTGCTGAGCCAAGGCATTACACTATTCAACTCAGCACAGGGTGCCAATCCATTGCTGGGTGCACACACACACATACATGTCATGTCATGTCATACACCGTCATCGCTTCGCGATGGTAGGCTGCACAGACGAGTCACTTCTCTCCAATGCCATCTGTCTCTGGTTGCTTGTAGCAGGCTAGCACCTGATAATCCAGTCAACATCTTGATGTTATCCATCCAGGTTATTCTTGGTCTTCCACGTCTTCTGACTCCCTCCACAAGTCCAGTCATAACACTTCCTTCAATGCTCTCATGTGCATGCCTCATCACATGACCAAAGTGACGTAACTTGAGGGATTTAACGTGCATCAGTAAATCTTTTTGAGTTCTAGCCATCTCATAGACTTGCTCAGTGGTCATCATCTTCATCCATGAGATCTTCAGCAACTTCCTGATGCACTTGTTCTCAAAAGCCTGAATACGTCTTTCTTCCTCTTACTTCAATGTCCAGGCTTCACATCCATATGTAGCTACTGGCCAGACCAACGCTTTCATCAGTCTTAGTTTGGTGTTGGTGCTAATTGACTTGCTTTTCCACA
>BRDA01081912.1:7500-13481 GCA_036984385.1 Crenuchus spilurus | reverse complement strand
TCTTGGTCTCATCTGTCCACAAGATGTTTTCCCAGAAGGATTTTGGCTTACTTACATACATTTTGGCAAACTGCAGTCTAGCTTTTTTTATGTCTGTGTCAGCAGTGGGGTCCTCCTGGGTCTCCTGCCATAGCGTTTCATTTCATTCAAATGTCGACGGATAGTTTGAGATGACACTGATGCACCCTGCACATGCAGGACAGCTTGAATTTCTTTGGAATTTGATTGGGGCTGCTTATCCACAGTTATCAGTTTTTCTCCTCCGTCCACGTCCAGGGTGATTAGCTACACTGCCATGGGTTGTAAACTTCTTGATTATGTTGCGCACCGTGGACAAAGGAACATCAAGACCTCTGGAGATGGACTTGTAACCTTGAGATTGTTGATATTTTCCACAATTGTGGTTCTCAAGTCCTCAGACAGTTCTCTTCTCCTCTTTCTGTTCTCCATGCTTAGTGTGGCACACCCAGACACACAATGCAAAGATTGAGTCAACTTCTCTCCTTTTAATCTGGTTTCAGGTGTGATTTTTAAATTGCCCACACTTGTTACTTTTCACAGGTGAGTTTGAATGAGCATCACATGCTTGAAACAAAGTTATTTACCCTAAATTTTGAAAAGGTACCAATAATTTTGTTCTGTCAAATTTTCCTGTTTTTTGTGTTGTTCCAATACACACAAAGGAAATAAATATGTGTATAACAAAACATGTGTAATTGCAATAATTTTCTTTGAGAAATACTTCATTTTCTGGAAAAAATTCAGGGGTGCCAACACTTTCGGCCATGACTGTATCTATTTTTCTATCCATTTACCTGTCTGTCTGTTTGTATATACAGTACAGGTAGTCCCTGGGTTACATCGTCCCCGAGTTATGATGTTTCGTGGTTACGACACATCTGCCATTTACTGTATAAAGCCTTTTTTCATGTTTGGTGTGCGTGGCGGAAGAATACACGGTTACGCGGCTGTTTCCTTTCATTATTAAACGTATTTTATATGTGTTTTTTGATAATTACTTTGTTAGGATAGGATAAGTGCTTACAGTATGTTATTTATGTACAGTATTTACGTATGTCCCGACTTACACGAAATTCGGTTTACGACGCGAACGTAGGAACGGATAAGCTTCGTAACCCGGGGACTACCTGTATATCTGTCCATCCATGTGTCTGTGGATGGATATAGTCGGTGGTTAATTAGTGAAGGTAAAGCTTGTGTAATGAACACAGCACTACGGAGAACAAAAATATCTGAATGAGGAAACTAATTTCAGAATTTGCTGTAGCTCCCATTCAATGAAACAGTTGTGGGAGGGGCTTAAAATTGTACTGCATCCAGCCATTAGAGATGTTTTGGCCTCACTTCTTTCGTGCTGTTGTTGCTTTCAGTTTTCATATACAGTATATGGTCTAAACATGGAATTACACTTTCATTTATTGTAAACTGTTTTTTTAAACGTGTTCAATTAATATGTTGTAATATGATCCCATATTAACTTAACTATGGTATCCCAACAATCAAAAGCAACATGTGCTTTCTAAAGGCACTCACTAGTGCCCAACTGTGCCAAAAGGTCAGTATTGATTTGCACTCAAAGCTACTGCATCTAATCTCTCTGCTTGTCTGAACCTGACAAGTAATGTCTGCTGCTGTACCAGGAGCTCTGCTGATCTATTTCTCCAAGCTCAGCAGGTAGTGTCTGGCTACCCTGGGAGCTCTCTGTTGCCATGCTGTCTGGTCACTGGCAGTGATGGATACTGGGGGTTCAGCAGTTTCTTGGGTACAGAGGGTGAAGCAGCAGTAAAGTACAGTGTGTCCCACTCACAGACTATACTATTCACAGCCATATTTAAAAATATTATAAAATATGTCTGCATACCTGAGATTGTTTAATTTGCTAATTTATTTATTCTTTCAGTGCTTAAGTGCTTTTTAAGAGAACAGAGGCTAACTTTAAGAGTAAGTCCACTCACTGCGTCTGTTTTGCAGGAATGCTGAGTCACTGTTTGTTCTCATTTAAAATATAAGAGTGACCTCAAAATTGGCTTCATCTGCCCACTGAAGTGTTTCTGCATCGGTAATCTATGTACAATGTGAACAAAGATACTACATACTGTGATCTGCTTTGTAGTATGTTTAAAGTGGTGAATGTGTAATATAACACAATAAATACTGCTCAACATTATTTTCACCAAAATGAAAATTTACTTGTTTCGAATTACATAAACATCTTCGATCATCACCCCAGAAGTGCTCATCTGCACTGACGAAATTTTGATTTCAGAGGTTTGGGGGTGGTCTCTTGTGTCCATTTTCTTTCTTTTTCTTTTTTATTTTCTTTGACATTATACCACCTGGCTGTGCCTAATTGCCAGACATACACAGATTCAAATGTTTATGTAAATGAAACCTCTGATGTTAAAATCTGTCTACCTGATGTCATCCAAGCAGAACAAACACCCATAATGTTAACAACTTAAAGTGGCATGTGAATATGGACTCCTGGCCAACTAACTTCAGTCCAGACGCTCTTTGTCTGGATGGCCATTCACACGTTGGCAAGAAACGGCAGAGCCAGTCGATGAGTTTGTGGGCTGTCTAAAGGGAAACAGGCTTCAGCTTGAGCAGCCATTTTCCGCTGGTCCTAGTGCTTGACCCATCTCCATTTAATACAGCATAACATTGTTTTTGAATGCTAAAACTGCAGAGGACTAAAACTGCCTTTTGAAAAAGTGCAGGGGACATTTCCCTCTGTCCTGCAGACAAGTAGTAATGTTCTTTTTGGAGAACAGTGGCTTTCTTCTTGCAACCCTGCCATGCACACTATTGTTGTTCTGTGTTCTCCTGATGGTGGACTTATTAACATTAACCAATGTGAGAGAGGCCTTCAGTTGTTTAGAAGTTACCCTGGAGTCCTGTGTGACCTCTTGGAGCGATCTTTGTAGTCAACCACTCCTGGAGAGGTTATCAATAGTCTTGAATTTCCTCCATTTGTACACAATCTGTCTGACTGTGGATTGGTGGAGTCCAAACTCTTTAAAGATGGTTTTATAACCTTTTCCAGCCTGATAAGCATCAACAACTCTTTCTGACGTCATCATAAATCTCCTTTGTTAGTGCCACGATACACTTCCACAAACACGTGTTGTGAAGAGCAGACTTTGCTAAATTCCCGTTCTTTAAATAAAACAGGTGCCCACTCACACCTGATTGTCATGCAATCGACTGAAAACACCTGATTCTAATTTCACCTTCAAATTAACTGCTAATCCTAGAGGTTCACCTACTTTCGCCCCTCACAAATATGTCTTATTGGATCATTTTCCTCAATAAATAAATGAGCAAGTATAATATTTTTGTCTCATTTGTTTAACTGGGTTCTCTTTATCTACTTTTAGGACTTGAGTGAAAATCTGATGATGTTTTAGGTAATATTTATGCAGAAATATGGAACATTCTAAAGGGTTCACACACTTTCAAGCACCATGCAAGTGTGTGTGTGTGTGTGTGTGTGTGTGTATAGCCTGGAAACAGAGTTTTTGTACCAAAAGTTAAAATCATGGGAAGATCTAAATATTTGATATAAACGTAACACATGCCACAACTGGTGCAGCCCATCCCAAAGCTGTAAACAAGCCTCTAACCTCTAGAACCCAGAATGGCTACAGGTAGAGATCTACAATATGCAGTATTGTTATAATATTGTAGTGGCTTAAATAAAGCTTCATATTCTGGGGTTTGACCAGGAGTGTATGTAACAAAAATCCATCTGTAAATCCATCCATTTGGGTATGTGAAAGGTGTAACCTTACATCTACATATAAGTGTAACATTGCTACTATTGTTGTTGTTGTTGTTGTTATTATTATTATTATTATTATTATTATTATTATTATTATTAAGTACTGTGCACTAATGATGCAGCAAAATCTGAAGTATATGC
Organism: Crenuchus spilurus; assembly: GCA_036984385.1. NCBI lineage: Eukaryota > Metazoa > Chordata > Actinopteri > Characiformes > Crenuchidae > Crenuchus > Crenuchus spilurus. Next base: position 9,535 of record BRDA01081912.1, on the reverse strand, counting down.
TCTTTGACCCTATTTGTAGCAAAGCCCTAGTTTAATGAAATGATGAGATGGACTTGGAGAATGACTCCAGAGCTCCAGAGACCAAGTCTAATTAGAGCTATTGTTCCAGAGGTTAGGAGAGGCTCTTGGAAGGTCATTTTCCCTGTTTCTCCCCTCCCTTCTCTTTGCCCTCTCTCCTGCCATCTGGATGTCTGTAGCTGCATCTGTTGCTGCTGTTTGGGTGTGGTTGCTGTAGGTGGCGGTATATTATGAGGGTGGGTGAGTTTGGGACACATTTGTGGTATGTTGTAAGAATTTGTGAATTAGATGTGGCAGAAATAAAGTAATAATAGTAATGCTGCAATATTTCATGATGTGATTTCTATTCAATGTTTATACACTGAATTTGGGTCTGTGGTGAACATATTCTGATGTCATTTCATGATGTCATGTTGAATACATTCATTAGAAGGGGTGTCCACAAACATTTGGACAAATAATGTATTACCTACCTCATTGGCTCTTTTTTTCTCTCCTACACTGTAAATTAACACTGAAGTCATCCAGACTATGAAGGAACACATAATGAATCATGTAGTAAACTTAAAAGTGTTAAACAAACCAAAATATGTTTTAGATTTTAGATTCTTCAAAGTAGACACACAACTGATGTCTCAAACACATTAAGAGGCAAGAAATGCAAGTCATGAGCTCTTGACAAGACACAGCTGTTAACTGAAAGCCATTCCAGGTGACTACCTCATAAAGCTGACTGAGAAAATGCCAAGAAAGCTGGCATCTAAGCAAGAGGTGCCTACTGTGAAGAAAGTAAAATATAAACATATTCTGGTTTGTTTGTTTACTAAGTAATTACAGATGTATTTCTTCATAGTTTAGATGACTTTAGTATTAATCTACAATACAGGACATTTTTAAATCATGAAAAATCACTGAATGTCCAGAAGATGTGTCCAAACGTTTGACTGGTACTGCACATCTGACTGGAGAAATCCAAATGTCTGAAAATGGTCTTTGTCTCACTACTAAAGCAATCTCAGCAGACCTGCCTACAAATAGTGATGTTGCAGACTTTGTGTTTTCACTTCAGGAACGCTTGAGTTTCTATGCAGAAGTTTGCTTTCTGCTCTTCAACAGCCTGTATTTGGCATTTGCATCATTGCTTGTGCATATTACCATCAAAAAACCTGCTGGTGTACTGTCAGACCTTTGACCTTCTGGGCTGGGACACATAAGCATGAGATGGACTCTGATCAGGCAAATATTCTGGTCACATTTCCCCAGGGCGTCTATGTCTGACAACCACATCTGGTCATTAAATGATCTCTTCCTGTTGCAAATAATAGAAATGTGTAGATACAACACCAGACCAGATTCTGCCATCGTCCAGTCTCGGAGAAGAGCTCAAACGCTGATCTGTACTGTTCAGTAAATCTATCACCATTCTAAAGTTTACACCTTTCCAAATGGGCCACTCTTGTGTTGGCAGTTCTGTTTTTGTTTGATTGGTGTCAAGCTAGCCTGTGGAACTGTGGAAATGTTATATTTTTCACAAGTAGATTTTTCTGATTCGCTTGAAAGATTTGTCTGTTTCTGAGTGAGTTCTCCAACAGTTGAGGGCTCTTGAAAATTAATCAGTGACTAACTGGTGGATTGGATTTTTCTTTTGAACCCAAGAGAGGCTGAAGAACGTTCATATTCAAATTAAGTGTTGGCAAATATGATTATCTGGAATAGGAGCTTACCACTTTGAGTTTCAATATGGAGCTGTTTTGCAGAAAGTAGACACCTGGCACATTTGTAAGGTTCACTGTTTAATGTAGAAGGTGTGCAACAGGGCTCGGTGCTTGACAGGTTTGCTTTTTAGTACTTTTTAATACTTTAAACGAGCAAACTGATCAATTGATGGCTTTTTCAATCTCCAATGCCAATATTTAGAGTAAAAGATTGTGTGCGTGCGTGTGTGTAAAAAAAAAAAAACAATCCACACTTTATTTATATTAACTTCTATTGGCTGTATTTTATCAAAACTTGCTGT
>BRDA01081912.1:0-2500 GCA_036984385.1 Crenuchus spilurus | reverse complement strand
TCACTTCATCAGTTCAACACCTTCTTCAATAAAATGTAGTGACTTAAAAGTGCTCTACCAAATGGATGAGCAGAAAGTTAAAAGGGTTAAGAGCATTTTGAAAAAATTAACACATTTATAATTACTGATATTCAGTATATACATTCCAAATTGTTTCCTCCAAGAAGCTGAAGAATAGACTTTCACCAACCAATAGAAAGCCAACGTTGTGTTGGAATGCATAGAAGTGGGTGTGACGGTCTAAGTAATAAAACCAAAACAACGAGGATCACACAAAATGTATCTCCATAATATAAGCTAAACATATATTATCCAGAAATGTACAGACTATCTTTTGAGCTTACAGTCTTTTTTCCTTATGCTTTTTAATTTCCCTGCATCAGTCGTTCATCAGCATTGCTGGCTGGCTTTTCCTCCTTGTGTTATTGCAGGTATGAAGCCTGCTGTTATGCTTATCTGACCCGGACACTGTGGCACCATGTTGGCATTACAGGGAAGGGTTAGCGATGCCCTTTGTTGAGAGCTGTCACTGCAGATACATTCATTTGATGGTTAGGGAAGTAGTTCAGACACGGACTACGTTTTGGTCTTATTTTTTAACAGAAGGGATTGTTCTTTGAAATCAACCAAAAGACTTTCGCTTCTGTCAGACTGTCAGCGACCTCTGAGCAGCAGGAGCTCTTCCTCTATCTGGCTCTCCATGCTTGGTTTTACACAGCAGTGGCTGTCCGTCCATCATAGTTACTGTCCTCCTTGCCATCTATTTAGAAACAACTAGCTGTGTCTCCATCTCTGGATGTCTTTACTGCTTACGAAAAAGTGTCACTGTATTTTCCAACCAGTCGGCTTTTCACATTTTCGGACTTTCACTTCTTGTACCAAGTCAGTCTGTGCATTGGGAAGAATTTGGCAATATGATGACCATTTGTGATGCACAGAGTAATCGGCGACTAAAATTATTCAAATAAATGAAAAGACTGAATAAATTATACTCAACAATAACATTTTTAACGCACTTGTTATGATGAAGTCAGAAGACAGCCTCTTAGCTTTGTGTTTATCAGGCGACTGCAGTGTTGGGGACTGTCTCACAGTTACCAGAAGAAATTGTTTCAGTGTCTGTAGCCAATGACACTCACATTAAACACACATTAAAACATCCATGTGGCTTACATCATTCATTTTAGACATTTTCATCAATTTATTAAATATTAGTAATAATGTAACATACATACATCTTCATACATATTCATATATTATTGTCTTATTTGTTTTATACACAAATATTAAAGAATAACTTTATTTGATTTATCAGATTAGTGTAACATTCAGCAATGTTAATAAATCAAACTGTAAATATGGCCATGTTGCATTTGTTCCATTAACATAGTCTAACGTTCCTCAAAATGGATTATGGCTCGTGTTGTTAATAGCATATAATAGCATATTTTCACATGTTACTGAATAAACCTCAACAGTGTGCTGTAAATATGCTGATGGGTGTCCATCTTAAGTCAAATTAACATGCACAATATCAACATAGTGTTAGCTTATTTAAATCAAGAATTGAATTTCGACCATAATTTATTTTAGTATTCAAACACTAGCCTGTCTCTGTCAAATCTGCATCTCTGCAGTAACTGTCTCCATCTCTCTCACCTGATTCCTTTGAAGCCTTCACGGCTTTCATGGCTGCTCAGGAGTCCTCTGTTTGGGCTCCAGCTCCATGAAAAATGGATGTGCTTTTTATCCGCAGAAGGATATTACCGTCAGGGTCACCGCAATGGTGCCACAAATGAGACGCCGACTGCCCCGAGAGGACACATTAGCATCGTCTCTCTCTTAGATTTGATTTTATGAGGCTAAAATCCTTGCCCGTATCTTTCTCATGCATTTTCTTCTTATGCAGGACGTTCTTACCTGTTGAAATGAGGTGGAACGAACTGAGCCAATCTTTGTTTTAGAGTGCACTCTGGTTCGTCCTGAGTAGATTTTTACATGCACCATTAACAGCCCGTTCTGTGGAACTGGCCCATAATAAATACCTCATCTTTTCTGTTTTAGCTGAGTTCTGAGTGTATGTCCCTGTAATATGAGGCTGCTCTACTCCTCAAAGGCCATGATAATTCTACAACTCGGTGTTCTCTCTCTCTCTCTCTCTCTCTCTCTCTCTCTCTCTCTCTCTCTCTCTCTCTCTCTCTCTCTCTCTCTCTCTCTCTCTGTGTCTCTGTGTCTCTCTCTCTCTCTGTGTCTCTCTGTCTCTCTCTGTCTCTCTCTCTCTCTCTCTCTCCGTGTGTGTGTGTGTGTGAGATAAGCCATCCATTTACATGTCTCTACCTTTAACTATTATCAAAATTCAGATTTTTGGCTTATTTTTACTCAAAAACGGTAATTGCTATAATTGTGTAAATGAGGTGTATTGAATTGGAGTGAAGTTGATTATCGATAAGTTGAATAGTAGCTATTGTAACACAGAATTGGGTGATAATTTTATATTACA